>CM023606.1:21875973-21995973 GCA_013358685.1 Antennarius maculatus
GGCTATGGATACCGATTCCGAAGCGGGACAACAATCAGCCATCTCCTCTACATGGATGACATCAAGCTGTATGCCAGGAATGAGCGAGAAATTGACTCACTGATCCACACCACCAGGATCTACAGCGACGACATAGGGATGTCATTCGGATTAGACAAATGTGGCCGGATGGTATCAAGGAGAGGCAAGATGATCAGAACTGAAGGGGTTGACCTACCAGCGGGCAGGATAGAAGACATCAAGGACAGCTACAAATACCTTGGAATCCCACAGGCTAATGGCAATCATGAGGAGGCCGCAAGGAAATTATCCACAGCCAAATACCTCCAGAGAGTAAGGCAAGTCCTGAGAAGTCAGCTGAATGGCAAGAACAAGGTCCGAGCCATCAACATGTATGCACTGCCGGTCATCAGATACCCCGCTGGGATCATAAGCTGGCCAAAGGAGGAGATAGAAGCCACAGATATCAAGACTAGAAAGCTCCTCACCATGCATGGAGGGTTTCACCCCAAGTCCAGCACCCTGAGGCTGTACACTAAGCGAAAAGAGGGAGGCCGAGGACTACTGAGCATCAGGGCCACTATCCAGGATGAGACATAGAAAATCCATGGAGGGACAAGACAACATGGAGGGACAAGCCCCTACACGGCATGTACCACCGTCAGATAGAGGAAGTGGCTGATATCAAGAAGACTTACCAATGGCTGAATAAAGCTGGACTGACAGACAGCACAGAGGCACTGATCATGGCAGCACAAGAACAGGCCCTAAGTACAAGAGCAATAGAGGCCAATATCTACCACAGTAGATCTGACCCAAGGTGCAGGCTATGTAAAGAAGCCCCAGAGTCGGTCCAGCATGTGGTAGCGGGGTGTAAAATGCTCGCCAACTCAGCATACATGGAAAGGCACAACCAAGTAGTCGTGATAGTGTACAGGAACATCTGTACCCAGTATGGACTAGAAGTACCCAATTCCCAATGGGACATACCACCAAAGGTGGTTGAGAACGACAAGGCTAAGATCCTGTGGGACTTCAGCTTCCAGACTGACAAACAGCTGCTGGCTAACACACCGGACATAGTGGTGGTGGACAAAGAGCAGAAGAGAGCAGTGGTGATAGATGTGGTGATTCCAGCTGACGCCAACATCAGGAAGAAGGAACACGAAAAGATTGAGAAGTATCAAGGGTTGAAAGAACAGCTGGAACAGATGTGGAAGGTCAAGGTTAATGTGGTCCCCGTGGTAGTAGGAGCACTTGGGGCAGTGACCCCCAAACTGGAAGAGTGGCTCCAGCAGATTCCTGGAACAACACCTGAAGCCTCAGTCCAGAAGAGCGCAGTCCTAAGAACAGTTAAGATACTGCGCAGAACCCTCAGACTCCCAGGCCTCTGGTAGAGGACCCGAGCTTCAGGATGACACGGATACCACCCCACAAGGGTGAGAGGGACATTATATATATATATATATATATATATATATATATATATGGACGGACGGACAAATAGACAGACAGACACTCCCCCAACAGCTGCCACCTTATCATGGTGGGGGAGTTTGGGTGCCCGAATGATTGTCAGGGGCTTTATGCTCCCTTAGCAAACAGGTCCTGGGTGACAGGCCAGACTAAGAGCAGTAGCAAAACAACAAGGACCGTGACGTTGCAACCGGGGCCCCACCCTGGAGCCAGGCCTGGGGTTGGGACTTGTATGCGAGCGCCTGGTGGCCGGGCCTCTGTCAACGGGGACTGGCCGGGTTTAACCTGAAAGGCCAACGTGGGCCCAATCTCCGGTGGATTCACCACCCGCCAAGGAAACCATAAGGGATGGGTGCAGTGTGGATTGGGTGGCAGTCGTCAGCATGGGGCTCAACGACCCGATCCCCAGACTAAGTCTAGCTCGAGGAACATGGAATGTCAACTCGCTGGGGGGGATAGGAGCCAGAGCTTGTGAGGGAGGTTGAGAGGTACTGACTAGATATAGTCGGGCTCACCTCCACCCACAGCTTGAGCTCTGGAACCCAAACCCTTGAGATGGGCTGGACTCTCCACCTTTCTGGTGCTGCCAAATGTGAGAGGCGGCAGGCTGGTGTGGGCTTGATCATAGCCCCACAGCTCAGCTGTCATATGTTGGAGTTCAACCTAGTGAACGAGAGGGTCGAGTCCTTGCGCCTTCGGGTTGGGGACAGGTGTCTCACTGTTGTTTCGGCCAATGGGCCGAAGAGCAGTGCGGAATACCCAGCCTTCTTGGAGTCCCCAAGAGGGGTACTGAATAGTTATCTGGACTGGGGACTCCATTGTTCTCTTTGTGGACTTCAACGCTCATGTGGGCATTGAGAGTGAGACCTGGAAAGGGGTTATTGGGATGAACAGCCTCCCCGATCTAAACACGAGTTGTATTCTGTTATTGGAATTCTGTGCTAGTCAGTTTGTCCATAATGAACACCTTTTTCAACCACAGGGATGTCCATAAATGCACATGACACCAGGACACCCTAGGCCGGAGGTCAATGATTGACTTTATTGTCATATCATCAGACCTCTGACAGCGTGTGGTCAAGAGAGGGGCAGAGCTGTCAACCGATCACCACCTGGTGGTGAGCTGGATCCGCTGGCAGAGCAGGGGGCCAGACAGATTTGGAATAACATTATTCATGATCGCCCTGCATTTTGACATGGTGCTACTTTCCAGAAGTGTCTCAACAGAGTCCTGGCTCTGACCGACCACTGAACCTGTTCTGTGGTCGAGTCTGTGAAGACATTCCCTGTCACTTTTCCTGGCCCCACCACCCCAACACACAATGCCATACGACAGTACACTTGAAACAACAGACTGATAGAACATACAAAGGAGCTTAGATCAGATGTTGAAGGAGGCTATCCTCGTAAGGCAGTACATCCTACTCTGCCCCATCTTGTACACACAGTCCATGTTGAATGACTGGTCCAGTTTGCTGTCTAACCGCAGTCCCAGGTACTTGCAATTTCCAACCACATCCACCTCACTGCCCTCGATGACCACTGGCTGTGGATAGGGGGGTACCTGCCAGAAATCCAGCTCCTTTGTCTTGGAGATGTTCAAATTGGAGCTTGTTCTGTTGGCACCACTCCACAAAGTCTGCCTCCAGTGCCCTGTACTCCACCCCCTCACCCTCCCTGACACTTGCCACAATTGCAGTGTCATCAGAGTAATTCTGCATGTGGTATTTATCCAAGTTGTATTGGAAATTGTATCAAAGGAAGTAGAAGGTGAAGAGAAGGGGAGAGAGCACTGTTCCCTGTGGAGCCCCTGTGCTGCTGGTCCCCACTGATGACAAACAGGCCTCCATACGGACATACTGGGGTCTCCGTTAGGTAGTCCATGATCCAGTTCACAAGGTAGCGGTCCACATCCATGGAAGCCAATTTCTCCTACAGGAGCCGGGGCTGGACGGTGTTGAAAGCGCTCAAGAAGTCGAATAAGAGCACTTTGACAGCAAAGCCCTCGACGTCCATGTAGGAGAGCACACGGTGGAGGAGGTAAAAGACAGAGTCGTCAAGTCTACTGGCAGAAGCGCCATTCATGTATTTTTCTGTGGGTGGTCCCCATTGGAAAAACTTTAGACAGCCCTGATGCAGACTCAACAGATCTCTCTCTCTCGTGTCTTTTTACCTGCAACTAGACGAGAACAGACAGGTGCACATCTGTGAAGTAAATGTTAAGCTTGTTTGGTGCCACATATTTGTGGAGCCAAATATGTGGCTTTTTGATAAAGAGCTAGAGTGGCAACTAGGCCGAATAGAGTTGCTGTTTGGAGTTTAGATCCAGCCGCTGAAACCGGGATGTGGTGTCCGGACTTTCAGGCTGCGATCACTGATTCCCAGGTTGTTGTCTTCTAATCTTACTTCCCATCTGTCAAGAGGAAGCACATAGACAGCGGCAGTATCTTGCAAGTATGTGAAAGTTCAATGTTGTATGAGTAAGAAAAGGAAAGAAAGAAATAACAAAGGTTCCTAAAGTAACTGACATAACTCCATTTAACGGGAGAGAGAAATACCTTCCACAGTCTAGGCCTATAGCAGCTTATATATATAAGATATATGTATGGAGATAGCTATTGAAAAATCACTGCCACACAGAACCCCCAGATTCCTACTAGAGATTGTCATTGTCAGTGCTTCCATGTTTATGCACACATCGCCCAGGGGGCTTATCGGATTTTATCTGAATACGGCAGACTAACTTCTGCTGTGTAGGTGTTGCTCTTAGGCCACAGGGTTCTGAGTTTGGCACTAGTCTAAAGGTCATGTTGGTTTTCCTCTATCGTGCAACTACAGCTCCACAGGCTCACAAACCTTCCATTCCATGAACCTCCTAACACCATTTGTCCACCATGACTGACAAGCTGCTCAGTACAGGAAGTGTCTTTTGTCTGCAATGGCAGCGTGAAGATATATTTCCTGTGAAAAACGACCAATTAAACTTTTCCAACTGTTCCAAAATGAAATTTTACCTCAAACCCCATTGATAACCTGGTAAACCATCTGATAGAGGTTCACAGATCACCATGCCAAGGCATTAGGACAGCTGCCAGGCAGTCAATCCAAGCCAGGTTACCTTAAAGCATCCCTTTCTACAGCGGCTAATCTGGCCTTTCCAGCTTGTGTCCATCTATGCCACAATTCATCACCACTATGGCTCCTTTGTGCCACAGTGGGCGGGCACCATTATGTTGGATAGATGGAGGAGCAATGCCAGTCAGGGACCGCCATATGAGCCTCTCCTTCCTGCGTCTTCCTCCAGCTTTGTGCCCTTTAATGGCTACTTAATATGGCTGACAAATTTACAAGGCATTTAAAAATGACCCAGTCAGCCAGTCAGCAGAGGGAGGAGAGAATGAGCAGGAAGAAAAAAGGTCCAATTTCATCTTCTCCTGCCGGCCAGAGCAATAAACATGCTGGATTTATATCAGAGATGGGTCATGGGATGAGCAGGGTTTGTGCGTGTGTGTGTTTAGTGTACACACTCTGTATCCCCAGTAAAAATAATTCACCCTGAACACCTGTCAACATGAGTCACGACACCAGAGAATTCCTGCAATCGAGCACATCCAAGTAATTGGTGGCAGCCTGCCAGCTACCCACCCCCCTTATCTCTCGTTCTCTCCCTCACTTCCTTTTTTTATCTCTGTTCTCTTTCGCTCACTCTTCTCTCACACACATATTCATTTCACAAACCGTACTCACACTCATCCACCCTCTGCCTCTCCCTTTCTCTCCCTCATCTATTTCAACATAACATTTATGGATGAATGATTTAATGCTGGTTATCAAACCCATCATTGTAATCGCATCTCTAATTACACTTAATTAAAATAATCTAATGGCTTGTGCTGAGTTGGTTTTTCAAAGCAAATCAGCTGCTCTTCTATCAGACTAGAATTCCTCCCCTGACTTTTCGTTTGGTACACTCACTCAACACCTCTGACAACCAATCAACTCCAAATTCTCTACCCAGCTCTTGTCAGGTTGTTAATTAAGCTCCCAAAGTGCCTAATGATTAAGATAACGCAGCAATCTAATGGTGAACAGGCTCTTTCCCCCCTCTTCTTTTTACAGCTTTTGATTATAGCACCCTTGAGGTGTTACTCAATCTTGATGAAATGCAGACAATTGACAAATCAGTTGCTTTGAGCCGAGCTTATTACCCTGCTGCATATTCATAAGTTGTTTGGGGAAGAGTAGGATGATTTTTAATCAAAGTCGCAGGAAAGGATGACTTGCCACACCTACCCCCTCCCTCATCTCACCAAGCACCTCACCACCTCATGGTGAATAACATGCATCATTTATTGGGTTTAGCTTACATTTGTGTGGATGCAGCTGGCAGTGGAAGGTGTGTGTGCTAGAATGTAGATCCGTGTGAGGGCTTGCTTCGAGGGACCTTGGACAAATGGAGGTACCACATGGTCCGACCAGATGTTCTGGTTTCTTATGTGCATAGCTCATCAAAAACAAAAATCGGTGCCTCTATTTGGCCCCGTCTATCCAGAAAGGCCAGCCAACCCATCTGCTTCCTGCATGCCAGGCCCAGTGCATTATCGGTTCTGGACTTTTCTCTGGTGTTCCAATGCATTTTTTGTCTGATATGAGAGAGGCAGTTTCAGTACATCAGTATCAGCAGTAATCTGTCTCTGCAGGAGTAGAGCAATTAAAATACAATGGACAACGGAAGAGGCAATATTTGAGCATTAGAATATGAAGGGTGCAAATGATATTATAGATGTATTAGAAGTAAACAGGATAAAAAGATGATCTAGTCCACTATTTTGCATTAAGTCCACTTCTGATAGGTCTGAGGAATTAACATTCAGTGCCAATACAGGAAGCCGAAGGTCATTCATGAAATAAAGTGGGAAGTCAGTGTTGAGTTCTGGGTGGTACTTAATCTTTTGATCTTTTGTAGGTGACTTGAATTTACATCACATCAATTACATGAAATTAACTTTCACCTGTAATAAAATGAGATACTTACCTCATCAAATGGAGCGTAGTGTTTTTTAGTTACTGAATCAAGTTCGACTGTCATTTTAAGCTACATCAACTAATCACAGCTAATCTCCAAACCGCCCTACAATCAGTTGATGGATCAGCTGATAGATTCTTTTCAAGCATTCAATCAGCACATCGTAGGAAGGACATGTCACACAACTGCTTCAGCGCAGCCCTGTTTTTCTTCCTAATGCCTGCTCAGTGCACTAAAACTCAGCTGTTTATGTTGAAAAATCAGCTTTCTTTGGTGCCTTATGTTCAATAAAGGCACTAATTGTTTCAAAATATACATGAACATTAAATTCAAGACAGTCCAGATTTATGTTAGAAAATAACAATATTTCATATTTTCTGTGTAAGAATGAACAAATATTTAAAAACTGAAAATAATATAATAAGTTCCATCAAAATATAAGCTGATTCCTATGTTCACATAACATCCTCAAATAGTATCTCCATGAATACTGTAGTCAATAATTCAATATTTTCAGTGTTCTTCTACGAGTGTAACCCTTAGTAACAGGTCTTGACTTTCTGCAAGTACAGGTATATATATATTTCAGACCCACTCATATGTCTGGAGGAGGAAGAATGAAGGTGATGGACCCTACATGCAGTAAAACATGGTGGTGGTTTAAGGAAGCTGCTTTGCTTCTTCAAACACTGGGCAACTGCTGTGTGTAGAGAGTAAGACTGATAACAAGTGTCAGGAAATCCTAGAAGACAACATCTCATTGTCAATAAGGAAGCTTTGGCATCACTGGATGTTCCAAAATGACAAAGATCCCAAAGCCCAACAAGTACAACCAGTTAAAAATATTTTTTTTCCATTAAACTTATTATGCTGTTGAACTTGAATGATTTCCTTCTAACTGTACAAGATGTAGACAAAATGTAGTAAAAACCTTTGACGTTATAGTGACTAAATTATTCATGCATGAATTGTCAGTTCCCTGTGGATGGGACTCCATCAACTCCAGCAACTCACTTAAGTTGCTGGGGTTCCAACACCTGTTTATGCACTTCAAGTTACATCTGAGCATTCTGAGTAGTTATTTCATAAGCTATAAATGAACACAATATAGTACACAAGTAACTGACACCTAGGACACACAATAACAGCTTTGTACATTTGGCGGCACAGAACTGGAGGAACATCAACCCTTGGATGTGTGTTGAGTATTTTAACCTTTAAATGTCTCTAATGGTACAAAAAACCGCAGGATAAGTTTGGGTAAGAAGGCTGTCAAAACTAATTTCCAACCCATCATCTGTTGTAAACAAGTATTTTTCACTGACAGCTCCTTAAATTATTTTAGTATCTTTCAGTAACTGGTGCACTAAGGTCTTCTTTCACTCCGATGGCGATCTCCTTCATGCTTGTCTGTGTGGGTTCTCAGTCATCCAGGTTGAGGTAAATGAAAAAGAGCAAAAAAGAATCAACTCAACTCACTTTAGGTTGGTGGAAGATGTCTCACCTCTCATCCAGGAGGCTTCTTCAGTTCTGAACTTCAATTCAGAGCTTCAGTTCTGAACTTCAGTTTTGAACTTAGGTTTTGAAAAAAAGCCTCTTGGATGAGAGGTGAGACAACCTAGAGAGTCCAGTTAATCCTTTTTTGCTCTTCTTCATTCTCCTTCATGTTATACTCACGCCACTGTAGCTTTTTGCGTTGCCTACTAGCTCTGTGTTTCCTTCAATCATGCGTCTATTTATGAAGGCAGAGACCAATTTAACATCATCAAACCAACTTAAACACTTGGTGAATGTTAGTTTGACTGCCCATCTGCAGCCACATTTCTTATTGTTATCCAGTGAGCTGCACTATTGCGATAACCAATTGCTGGGGCATAATTGTTTTTGATTTTTTTTTTTTTTTTGTATACTATAGTAATCCCAGAAGGAAAATTAAGAGTACACTGTAGTTTCAAACAAACATATACATATATGTTAGTATGTACAGGCCCCTGTAACACACACAAACACACACAAGGGGGCCTGTAAGCATGCAGGGGAAGGTAAAGTGGCGGGCAGCTCCTACATAGTGCACCCCAAATGAGCAACTTGCAAAGGGGGACGGCGCATTGCTTAAGGGTGCCTCAGCAGTGCTCGGGAGGTGACCTGACACCTCCCACTGTCAGGTCACCTCCCGACCACTCCAGGTGGCTGGGCAGGAGCGGGAATCGACCCGCTCTATCACTCTGCCGCTTTTACCCGCAGCCACTGCCACCCCCCTAATAATTGAATGACTTAGTTGGCTTGAAATTGATGGAGAAGATGTTTCAATGGTGTGTAATGTAATGGATGGACAGTATGATGGAATGGACCTATGTCTCTGTCTCTGTGTTTGTTGGTGTCCACATGCATTTAAAGGGACTCCAAAGTGTGGCTATTGGTTCTTAGTTGCTTCATTTTAGTGTTTGGCCACGTGTTACTACTCAAATACTTGAATTGCAATTACATAAATCTACTCAGTTTATTATAAGATAACAATATACATATAGGGGCGGCACGGTGGTGCAGTGGGTAGGGCTGTCACCGCACAGTAAGGTGGTTCCGGGTTCGCCTCTCGTTCTGTGCAGAGTTTGCATGTTCTCCCCGTGTCTGCGTGGGTTCTCTCTGAGTTCTCTGGCTTCCTCCCACCTCCAAAAACACGCGCTTCAGGTTAATTGGCCGGTCCCAAATTGACTGTAGGAGTCAGCGTTCCCTGAAAAAATTTATGCTGCTCACAAAATAAAATTTGATACAAACGTATTAAGTAATATCTAATATTAGACCTAATCTAATTAACTACACCAATACTATTGTTTGCTGTACCATTTTGCATTGTAACTCAGTGAGTGACAAGTGTCCAGCCATTGATGTGATAATATTCACTGACGCTACGCAGCCAATCATAGCATTGATGGTTCTGCTTCTATGCCCTGCTATACGTACCGTGCAGGTTAGCTAACGACTGGAAACGAACGGGCAGTGACACACATCAAGCCAAAGTAAAATAGAAATGTGCCTCTTTTAAGATGGAATGGCTATCAGAGTTTATGCAAATGGAAGAACAAGCCGTGACACTGGGTGAGATTCAAAGCAAGATGTAGGCAAAGCCAGTAATATGGACAAAGTGTACAACCACATGAATAGCAAGGCAGTCGGACTGCAACATCCCCCGAATGTGGATTTCAAATCTTCTCTTCTTGGTGCATTTTATTGATTAGTTATGCACTACAATTTTGTAATGTCCTAGAATTCAAATTCTTTATTTGGGGGCCTTTAGCAGTTATGAGATTAAAATGTGATTAATTAGATTAATTAATTACAAATCCTGTAATTAATTAGATTACTTTTTTTAATCGCCTGACAGCACTAGTAATAAGGTAAAATATAAGTCAGATTTGTGCATATGCTAATGACAATTATGAAGAGTTTTTATTTATGGATATTAATCATTAAATCCTGCTACTAATAGATAATTTATGGGTAGTAGAAATGCTAATAAAAAAGAGTAATTGCGTGGGTTCTCCCCGGATTCTCCGGCTTCCTCCCAGCTCCAAAAGCATGCGCTTCAGGTTGATTGGCCGGTCCCAAATTGCCCGTTGGAGTGTGTGTATGCATGGTTGTCTGTCTTTGTGTGTGGCTCCGTGGTTTACTGGTGTTGTGCCCGGACTATCCCCCGCCTTACGCCCTATGCCAGCTGGGATAGGCTCCAGCTCCCCGTGACCCGCTGCGGCGGATACAGCGGTAGAAAATAGATGGATGGATAGATGGAGTTACAGGCATTTACTCTGTATCACAAGGAACAACACACGTCATCATGCAAAATGTTAATGTTTTAATGTGAACAAAATGTGATGTCTGAAAGGTGTGTATGTGTCATTTCTTCCAGAACAGGACCCTAAGGCTCTGTTCAGGGACCCTAAGCCAGGCCACAACTGGACTTCACCTATAGGCCAAAGCAGCTCTCATCCCTTGGCCAAAGCAGGACCCTCACATATAACATACTACACATGTCATGAAGAAAAGATTTGTCTTTTGTCTTTTCAAGTGGCCAAATCACTTACATTAAAAATAAACAAATGAAAATTACTGCTGTAATTTGATTCTTTTAATAAGCCACGTAACTTGCTATGAACCAAGGTTTTGAACAAGTGTGATAGTTTTGTGTGGTCACAGCGTGCACATATGATGTTGGTCACAGTGGATCCTCAGTGCGCTCATGAAGCTTGTGTGTTTGCCCCAGACACATAAAAAATTAGAGAGAACATTGGAGTGTGTGCATGCATGCTTGTCTGTCTGTGTGACTCCGCGGTGCACTGCCATTGCGCCTGGAGTTTCCCCCGCTTCACGCCCTCAGTCAGCCGGGATAGGCTCCAGCTTCCTGCGACCTGCCACAGCAGATGAAGCAGTAGACGATGAATGAATCAATGAATGAATGAATATACAGTACATATAACATACTACAGTATAAGTTAACAGTTTTTCATCTGCTGCCATCTTTTACCTCAAGTATGATGCCACTCAGCTTATTTGTGGCTGTCTCCAGTGTAAACTTGCAGGAGAAGTCATAATTTGGTGAAACTAAAGAGCATGTTAACCACCAGTGGAGAGTGCACCTGGAGAGTGTTGCTACTTGAGTTTACACACCTTCACAGTCTCGTGGTGAAAGCTGTGCGAAGCAGTTGAGGAGCAAAGTGCACTGGAGTGTAATGCTGCTCTAGCTTACCTACCTTTGATATATAGTTGATATTGTAGAAACCCACCTATGGGTTTGCTGATTGTAAGAGTACAAACCAACACACGACACAACTCTGAGACACAGAGTTGTATCACATCAAAATACATCTCTGTATTTTGATGTGAAGTAATGCAAAGTGTTGACAATCGCAGTGGCAAGAAAAATACTACCTAAAACTAATATAATCACACAATAACATACAGTAGTTATAGATTCTCCTCCCATTGGCAAGCTCCATTCTGGAAAGCAAAAAGGGACAGATGTAATAAACAGAGCAGTCTTTTGATGTTGCCATACCTATGAAGGCTACAGTGTGCCCAAAAGCTCCCGGAAATTCTTTATCCCAGTGGTTGTTCTATTGATGACTTCACCAACATGGAGGACAGGGCATCTCTGATTCTCCACATTGAAAACTGAGGTGCCCGTTGACCAGAGATCTCTGGCTGAATATGGCAGTCAGCCTTCATCTGCTAGCTAGCTTTCACTTCTGTGATTATTAGCCAGATAAGTTCTTGGCAGGGAACTGTGTCTAAGTGTACAGCAAGAGGAGAAAGCATCGCCTCTCTGCAGGCTCAGGGGTCTGTGAATGTTGCTCATTACTAAGTGGTTCATCTGCAAATTCTGGGCATGGCTTTGGTGACCAGTGACTGTTCTGTTTTTTTGACTAAGCGCCTTACAGAGGTCCCCTCACACATGGAACAGTCATCTAGGTAGAGAGACAGTTTTGTCAATCAGAGAACAATGGTTGTAACGAATCCAACAAAAGGCCAAGTCTTCCTGACTCGAGTCAAGAGAGGGTGTCAGCAGGATATTTATCCTCACTTATCATTAATCTTTCTCAATTTTCCATCCACACATTTCATCAGTCATCCTTTAAAATGTGTTCCACTTGATACAGGATTATGATTGACTCTCTGAGAGCAAGCAGAATTCAAACCCACATATAAATCATAAATACAAATCTAGACCAATTTTACAGCATGCAGGAGTGAACAAAAAGATCTGAATCAGTGCAAAAAAAAACAGAAGAAGACTTCAATTATTCACACTTCTTTCTACAATTGGATTTCAATGCATCTTCTGTTTGCTGGCTGTTTTTTGCATGATGTGAATTCATTGATTTATTGTTCCTTTATAAATCATTCTCTTTCTTTTTATTTGGTGCTGCTGTCTCTCCCATAACCCTCTCACTATTTTCCCCATTTCTGTTTGTCTCCCTCTGTTCTCTTCCCCTCTCTTTCTCCAAAGATCAGAAGAAAAGATAAAAAGGACATATCAAATCCTGCCATGCTTTCCCATTCAGCGCACATCAAAAGCGTAAGTGTGCTATATACCATTACAGATGATCTCCAACAGATATTCGCTATGCTTTTTGTATCATAAAAGCTTTCCAGGCTGGCAAACAGTGCATGTCTGAATAAGCTAGAACCAAACTCAGCTTGTAACATCTTAATTTCATTTTTTTATAGTTTTTGTACTTCATATCGATACACTTGGGTCAGCGCTCGATTACTGTTAGATAAAAGTGTATTTAAATATTCACAAGGAAAGTGTGTTTGTCTCCACAAAGCCAAGACAGTGTGTAGTGCCAGGGCGTAAATGTTGTGGATGCAACTATATATATTATTAACATCCATTTGTCTGCATTGCCTCAGTAGGCCTAAGAATGGAGAACATTTCATTTGATTATTACCTTTATTTACAGAGGAGGTCAATAAGAGCCAGCTTCTTTTTAGAATAACGTCCAGATGGCAAAATGTGAAAGCGATGTGCAAAAAATCAAATATATAAGACTATATTAAACGAAATCAAAATATATCAACATAAATTTGAATTAAAGATTAATCTATTTCCATAAACATATTGGGGTTGGTATGTGCTTTCAAATCTTTTAAATTTTTTCAGAGGATTTTTTATTTTTTTTTATCTTCTTTTACTATGCGTTTTTACATGTTCTATTCATGTGTTTCATTAAAGCCTGTTTTCTAGACTCAGTATTGAGGTAGTAATCTTTGAGGGATGGGTTGTTCTAGTGTGGTGCCTGTCGTTTGTAGTTAATACAACTTAAGAGATAGTGAGTTTGCTAAGACGTTCTTTATAGAAAAACAGAACATGCTGTCCCCACATGTATGAAACCACCAGTTAGGAAACTAATGACAGAAAGCAGACTCCCAGACAGACTCTGGAGATGTGAGAGTGTATGCAGGAGATATTTATGTATATGGCTTTCATCAACACTTACATCACTTATCTACAGTACATTACCATAATCCATGAGTGATTAAAAGGTTGTTTATTTTCTGCTGTTTTAACTGATATTTCCAGAAGACAATACATACAATTTTTTGGCAGCAGTACCTGTTGCAGACCTTTATAAGTTTCATGCTACAAGATTATTGCTATTACAGTAGTTATTACTAAAATCATAAGGAAAAACATGAGGCGATTGTAAAAGGCTTTTGATGATAATTAATAATGATAATTAATTTCCCCCCAAATAACACTTAAAACCAAACATTTAAAACAATTCAGGGTGAAAAATCACAAAGTAATGACAGTTGCAACTCCAACTCCTTTAGAGGAGCGATCACACTGACAAACATTTGAACAATCAAGACATTAATACACATTTTCCCCCCAAATTAAAATAATTTTTCATACAATACAGTGCACATTCAAATGAAAAATGTCCAGTTTTGAGCTTCATCCAAACCTGAGGTATTACCACTGCGGTCACAGATAATTAGAGAACATTGAACAGGACTGTTCATCAATAAGTATGTGTTAACCACAAATTTCCAATTTGACTACTCAAAATGACTTTGTTATGGGCTGAAATGAAGATATGTGTAAATTTGAGCATGCTGTCATGAGCAGAAATGGGAAACCAAACATAATGCCATGTGCATCATCATATAAAGAAAATATTCTTAGTGTTTCAGTAACACTACATAAGGAATTCTTCTGCATATGTGGTGTTGTATAGAAAGATCTGGTTGTTTAAACACTATCAGCTGCATATCCTTTCATGTAGCAATATTAAAAATAGTTGATCATAGCAATCTATTCACATTCATTTTCTTTTATTGAAGTAACCCCCCAAACAGAGTGACAGTTTTGTGTGCCGCGAGATAAAAAGTAAGGCCAGGACCCCGGATGCAGAATACAAAAGCAAACATTTTATCAAGCACAAAGTAACAATAGAAAATCACTTCTAGAGAAAGGCTAAACTAATAAAGTAACAACAGAAAATCACCTTAAAGGGAGAAGCTTGCCTAACGAAGTAACAAAAGAGAATCATCTTCTGAGATATAACTCTAGTTAACAAAGTACCAACGTAAAATCACCTTAGTCAGGGAAATTCTCGTGAAGACCAAAAACAAGAGAATCACTGGAACAAAAGCTTGCAGCTGGAACAGGTGGCAGGAGACAAGGTCAGCAACATGGCAAGACACAGAGTACATGACTTGGAAATCTTCTGGTGCTGAAAAAAGGAGAAAGGTGGCTAAATAGGCCCCAGGTAATCAGCCCCATGAAACTCAGGTGTGGAGCCCAGACCCACCTCCTGCCACGCTCCAGCACTGCAGAGCGGGAGAGGGAAAGCAGAGCAGAGAAACATAACCAGAGCAAAAAACACAACTATGACAGACAGTATATTGATGCATACAATCTCTAAACATCTATAGGTTACTGTGCTGTGAAGCCATAATAAAGGAAGACTTCAGATGGGAAACAAGCACCATGCCATACTGTTAATCCAGATCCTCTTTTTTTCCTGTTGTCAGAGCTCCCATGTTTGAACAATGCTGTTGTCTTCTCTGTGTTTGCTCATTTAGGAACAAACATTTGCCAGAGCGCACTGCTGCTGCCGTAAACAAGCTCTCCTAGGAAGTGTTATTAATAGGATAATTAAGCAGATGGTAATGAGCTGGATTATGCCTAATTATGACAAGATTTGTTTTGGCATTTTGTCTTGTGAGAAGCCAGTGAAGTGGTAAAGTCTACCTTGGAGTTCATTATGCTGATGTGGGTGCACCTGCAGAGGACAGGATTCAAGCAAGGTGACGGGATGGGGGCATGGGTAGCAGCGTGTATGTCAGCGCAGTTAGCAGCGCAGCAGATACGGCTGCTTATAGGGTTGAGCCAAGTACTTGTTTGAGACGAGCATCCAGTACTGGATAACGCATTTTTGACAAGTAGGAGCAGGCTACGAGTAAAACTCATCAAAACTCGTGCTCGTCCATTCATTCATTCATTTTCCTGACCGCTTCATCCGCTTGCGTGGGTCACAGGGAGCCGGAGCCTTTCCCAGCTGGCATAGCTGAAGGAAAATCCTCAGAACTGTCTTCACGCTCTGTGATTGTCCTGTCACACACAGCACCCACCCCTCTCTACAGAGACACTACAGGGACACTCTGCCCCACTATTGCACACAAACAGAAATTGACAAATTTCAACTTTTTTACACTCAGGAACCGAATTTTGAATTCAGGGGTGTCTTGATCAATGACAGTGGGTCAGAGCACCAGCTTTGATCTTCGTCCTAGGCAAGTAGGTCAGGGTAAAATTTTGAATTCAGGGGTGTTGCTTGATGTAAAAATAACAATCTATGGTGTTATGGGTCGGCATTGACCCACATATACTGTAGTTTCTCGAAGAAAATAAATAAAATGTGAGCAAAAGAACTTTAATATAAACACACTGAAACACAGATGAGGTCATATCACAAAATATTGATTTACAAGTTCAAACAAACAACAACCAATCAAATTAGGGTTGAGCCGGATACTCGTTTCATACGAGTAAAGCCCGTTAATACTCGTGATCGGACTGAAGGAAAATCAGCCGGACTGTTTTCACGCTCTGTGATTGGTCAGTCACACATAGTTCCCGCCCCTCCCTGTCTCACTCTCTGTCTCCGGTACACGCAGTTACTGATCTCTCTGTTCGTGGCTTCACTGTTGCTCACGTCCTTATTAGATTTTCTTCAGCTTGCCTCTATTTTGGTACGGCAGCGTAGAGCTGCCAGACCAAGAAAATAAAAACCGGGAAGTATCCCGAAATTTCGTGATACGTATCCCAAAATTTCGTGATACGCATCCCGAAATTCGTGATACGTATCAAGTTATTTCGTGATAAGACGAGAACGTGAAAAGAAAAGTGGTTTTATTTACTGTCTGCTGGCCATCTGTAAATCATGGCTCCTTTACATGATGCCATTAAATTATATTTCATGCTTGGCTTGAGACATGGTGAGATTTTGCAGTTATTGGGCTCCGTGGATGAGATTTATATAATACGACAGCGTAGAGCTGCCAGACCAAGAAAATAAAAACCGGGACGTATCACGAAATTTCGTGATACGTATCCCGAAATTCATGATACGTATCACGAAATAACGTGATACTATCACGAAAAACGTGATACGACGTCCCGTTTTTTTTTTCTTGGTCTGGCAGCTCTACGCTTCCGTAATTTTGGTGTTTGGTTATGTGGTGAACTTTCTTGTTTTGTTTTTTGGGGGGGTTTTTTTGTTGCACGTACATGTGCATTTAACCACCACCTCGGTGGTTAAAGTCTTTTTTTTTTTTTACCTGTTCTAAACTCTGTTCAAATTAATAATGTCTATACTTAATATTTTAACTGAGACATAGCGCGTGCGCACGCGCACACACACACACACACACACACACACACACACACACACACACACACACACACACACACACACCATAATCAATATTGTTTAACTTTGTGTGAAAAAAATGGCAATAGCATTTGGTACTAAAAATAAATAATTGAAAAAAAAGTACTAGAAAAAAATTTAAATGAAAAAGAAGAAAAAAAATTTAAAAGTTTTGTTGAGTATGACAATTCTTGTTCATGCATTCTTTGTAGTTAATTACTTTTTATTTGCATGCACTTCATTAATGCACTTTGTGTTTACTCGTTCTATATATAGTTCCTTTACTATTGTGATCAAAAAGCGTTGAATCTCAATTCTGAGGCTCTTCGGTAAATATTCATTCATAGAGTTAAGAATATTCATGTTCTGACTCAGTTCCATAAAAAACCTGTTCTGTAAATAGTTCTCTTACTTTTGTGATCAAAAACATTTATTTGAATTTCAATTTTGAGGCTGTTCTGTAAATAGTTTTAAAATAAGCAAAAATACAGCAACTTGTGATCAATCCATATCACTTTTAGACTTAAAACAATGTGGTGATTTAAGCCCCACTCATTTCCGGTCAAACCACACCCACTTCCGGTTTAAGCCCCGCCCATTCCGTATACAGATACGGATACAGATAATCTAGTTGGTTGAACAGATACAGATACAGATAGTGGTGTACTCGCTCATCCCTAAATCAAATGTATCAAACCAATAGTAGATCAAAGCTAGTGCTCTAACCTACTGTTATTGATCAAAGCACTAGCTTTGATCTATGGTCTTACTCACACTGGCCCTCTCCCTCGTCTTTCTTATCCAGTTCCTGAGTGAACAAAAGTTGAAATTTGACCTTGACCTAGTTTTCTCAAGGTCATCATCTCATTTTCATCCCCTTTGCCGCCCGAGTAATGTGCTTTTTGTTTCATCTTTCTATCTACAACGGTTGCAAAGATTTTTGGTGGACATCCGAACGGACGGACAGACAAATGAACAAACAAACAAACACACGAACATTGGCAATTACAATACATCACCACTTTAAACCACACCCACTTCCGGTTTAAACCCTGTGGAAGCGAAATAATACATGTCACACTTCAAGTTTGGCAGAGGAGAACCCAGTCGTACAAAACAGAAAAGACAGGAAGGGGGTCATGGTGACTTTAGGGTGGTGACGAAGATTTGGATGTTCGCCTGGAAATCCAATGGTTCCTGTTTTCCCACGAAAAAAGACACGCACACAGAGACACGTACATAAGAATGGGGACCAGCGAGTATAAAAGGGATGTCCGAGTGTGGACTTGTGTTGTGACTGGTCTAGGGAGACCAGGGTGAGTGTAGGGAGACCACTGTGATGTCCAAGTGTGGACTTATTTTGTCTGGTCTAGGGAGACCACTGTTAGCTTAAGGAGGCTGTGACGTCTAAGTGTGCACTTTGTCTGGTCTATGGGTGGACCGAGGTGTGCCTAACAGATGTTGAGAAATCCAACGGTGGATTTCATGCTTTTTCCTGGGTTTTGAGTGAAGAATCCAAGGCCCTTGCTGCTTCTGGTGGTGAAGTAGCTGTAACTGTTTGTCAATTTGTATGTCTTTAACCGAGCGTCAGCAGTAACTGATAGTGGCACAATTTGACACCAAAATTCAGAAAAGGTGCCTAGAAATAGCAAAGTTAAGAGACTACGCCTATAGTGTCTCAATGATCCTGGAGACAGTCTGAAGAGGATCGACCATAAGGTGACATAAATATAAATTATAATAACCCGGCCGGTAAAAAATAAGGAAATCAAGTAAATTATATTACACTTATACAGTAATATAAGTAGAGGTTATATACAGGAAAATTTGGGAACCATAATTTGTGAGATAACGTAAAAAGGCTGTAGCTAAATACTCTGGTACCTCTACTTACGAAATTAATTGGTTCTGGAATAAATTTCGTAAGGAGAAAATTTTGTAAGTAGAGATGCATTTTCCATGAAAATGCCCTACTCCATTCCAAGCCTCCCAAAATTCAGACATAAATGTTTTAGATAGCATAAAAATGCATCAAAACATGTAACAAATACATGTTACAATTAGATTATTTCACAATAAATGAGAGTTGTGCATAATGTAAAAAACGAATAGAGTAAAGAATAAAATGATGGGTATTTACCTTTTAACTGCTGTCCTCATTGTGTTTTACCCTCTTTGGTTCATGTGCTCCTGCCTCACCATGCCGAACAACAGAGTGAATTCCAGTCCTCCTTTTGAACTTCTAAAACCACCCACGCAAACCTTAAACTCCTTAAACTTCATTTTGTTTTAATAACGTGGTGATTGTAGATGCATTACGTCCATATTCCTTGGCGAGATCAAGCAAACGCATCCCTTTTTCATGCTTTTCTATTATCCCTTGCTTTGTTTGTATGGACAAAAAAACTCTTTTCTTCATCTTTTCTTTTCCTCTTTTCTCCGTCACTTTCTTGGGGTCCATAGTGAATACTCAAAAAGTTAATATACTTAGGTAAAATTATCAGAACACGTCATGAGTCGAGAGCTGAATAATGAGGATACTGCGTAGACACCTATCTAGCTACACGCAGAGGTCCCTCTTAGCCAATGGGATGCCAGGATGCTAGGTTATAGCCTGGCAGAGCAGCTATTGGAATGTTGCGTTCAGGAACCTGTGAGAGCTGTGAGTAGCAGCACATACTGTATTTTTACCTTTCGTAACTCGAAATTTCTTTTGTAACTAGTGGCAATATTTTCCTGTTGAGGCGTTTCGTAAGTAGAAACATTCTTAAGTAGAGGTACCACTGTATAACAATCACCTCAAGCGCATGAACCCTAAATTGAATCTAATCTAAATTGAAATAAAATGGGCGTATGAAATGCATAAACTGTATAAGTAATTGATATAAACTTTGTGGTGAGTCTTTCAGTGTCCGGCATACATCCGTGTATACATAGGGGTGCGTTGCTCAAAACGCCACCTGGCTGAAATAAGGTCACCTAAAGTTAGTATGTGTTTGATAAGATCCAACCATACATGTATGGGAAGATCAGAATTCTTCTGACGCAGAGGAGGGAGGACCTGCCAAATGTGTTCACAATCTCCAACTATGAGGAAGAACTGTTATAAAGAATGATGAACAATGGTGGATATGGATATACACTACAACCACATATGGATATATCACCAGGATATCACTATGACATTATTCTTACTATTCTGTGTAACCATTGATAAATCATCAATTTTGTGTAACTGTTGTTTAATCATCAATTTTATCATCAGTTAAATCGTTCTGTTTTAATCACTTTATATTCACTTTTATATCTGAACAATATTTTGAAGAAAAACATATGCGTATTCTATACTCAATGTTGTGTTCTATAAAGGAAAAGGTAATCTAATTCATACTATTCAGAATTATTAGGATGATTTCTGTGTTTCCAGTAAATGATTTCAGTGTGTGATGTATTGGTCAATTTGTTAGGATTCATTGTGTAAGGTTTTTCACCCCATCAGTGGAATGATAACAGATGACCAGTTATGTTAGCATACTCATGTTAAGTTCATATATCAGTATACGGAATGTTTTTTTTCACTTATCACTATGTTTAGAGTTTCACACAGCCGTATATTTAACCTCCAGCTACAGAGCCACCAATCCTAGTCACATACATACAGACATAGGTGCTGATTCACCATACATTATTTCGACGAGTAGTTTATGATAATCTCACAAAGAGGAGGGATTATGTGGAAGCGAAATATGCATGTTTAGGTCACACTTCAAGTTTGGCAGAAGAGACCTCAATTGTACAAAATTGAAAAGACAGGAAAGGGGTCATGGTGACTTCAGGGTGGTGATGAAGATTTGGATGTTTGCTTGGAAATCCAATGTTTCCTGTTTTCCCAAGAAAAGACACGCACACCTAGACACGTACACAAGAATGGGGACTAGCGGGTATAAAAGGGTCATGAGAGATGAGTTTGATGGCTGTTTCCCAATTGATCTGTATTGATGAGCTGAGAATCAATTAAAGAATTCCCGTTTTGGCTGGAGCACCATTCTGTGTTGTACTGCGTTTTTATTTTGGTATTTGGTATGGAAATACCAAAATATCATGGAAATTCCACTGAACTGGTGCCAAACTTTTATTAGGAACAAAATGGCTTCACTCCAAACAATCTCATCGTATGAATCTGGATCCTCTGTGTGATGTCTGGAAAAACATCAATGTCCTGTCATCATGTTGGGAATTTAAATTATTAAGTTAAGATGATATGTCTTGTGCATAAATGGCACAGAAGGTAGAGATGCACATACGTTTCATTACTTTACCCCCACACATAATATTTTCTAATGATCAGAAAGATCTGGTCCATCTCATATGTGGACTCTGAACCACATTCATCACTTTGTCAGACAGGGAATTACATCCTTCTCCTCATTATTTAAATATCTTTTTGTTTTCTTGTGTAGTTAGATGAATATCGAGATGAGCACAGGATTGGGAGACATGAAAACAGAAGGTCCACTGTCCCCCAGTGATAGGAGTGTCGCTGTTAAATACAGTAATAATGCACCTGGAGTAGGTTCAATAAATGGACGAGAAGTGATGTAAGCTGATGATTATGCTTTGCTTAATGATTATTAAATTTAACAGCAGATAAAGGCAGATCAGTTGTGGCCCACATCAATGGGTGAGAGTTTGTTTGTTTTTTCTTCAGTAAAGACATTCTTATAAATGTAGACTGTGAATTACAATTTGAACCCTGTTCAACTTTCATTCACTGAATGCCCATTTTAAAGTGAAACATTACTCGCAAGGGACTACAAAAAGAACATTAACAAAATTGGAGTCTTCTCAAGAACTGACAAAAGATGTGTGCAAAGATGCACGCCTATTGGACTGAATGGATAATTTAAAACAACAATGCACCAAAATAAAATAATTGAAATGTGACATGCAATGTATGAATTTGGTTGACAATGTGGTTGACATTTGGTTGCAATGAGAGAGATGTTGTTGATTTAGGGGATGGGAATTTTACAAGCCAATGGCTTCTACCTGTCAACCCGTTTTTTTTTTTCTTTTCTTTTCAGATGTTGTTGCTGATGTTCCAACACTGATGAAAGTGAAGTCTGCTGTAATAACACGTGTGGAAAGAAAAAAAGTAAACTATAAATAAATAAATAAATAAATAAATAAACTCTGGCATAATATCTAGATTATAGGTTATAACAGGTATGCTGCTCAACTCAAAATTGAAAATGATACACAATTTAACTTAATCACTAGTGGTGAATTCCCATAGTTGGCAACATCACCCCTGATATTGGTAGTATCATCAGTCACAATGATTAAAGCCAAAATGATTGTTTCCAAAACTATTCAAGCTAAACAGGACCCCACTGTGGGAAAACAGAAGTGTTAATGAATTGACATTTAAAAAACTCTCTCTCTCTCTCTCTCTCTCTCTCTCTGACACACACAAACAAATATAGACAGACAGATGCACACACACACGCACACACACACACACACACACACACACACACACACACACACACACACACACACATCTTTTATTAAAGTGCTCCATTCGCTCCTGCGGCTTTCGATAAGAAAGCTAAGGCTGGGATTTAGAGCTTTAGCTTATCGTCATCTTTACGAAGCTTTCTCTGGAAAGTGCAGTAAGCACGGCCCAGCAATCTGCATAGAATTTACAGGCAGGGAACGGGGGAGAGGAGGGAGGAGGTTGTGGTGCTGTAAGAAAATGGGCAAGATAAATAGATTTGCCTGAAAACCCGTCAGTTCAGAAACAGGTGGATTTAGGTTTCTCAGAAACGAATGCTAGCTCAGTGGGCAAACCTCATTTACTGCTCAAGTATTTATAAAATGAGAATATTGTGGTGGTAGAGAGAGTCAGGTGGAGGAAATATGCATTCATACTGCACACAATGCAGTTGATTCTTCAAAACACACACTCATGGAGCCCTCAGCTCCATAACAGGGGACTTTTCATTTATCCAGGGAAAAAAGCGAAAAGATGAGATTATACAGAAAGCTCGTTTCCTGCTTAACTTGGACTCTGGTTCCCCAAATAAAATTGCTTTTATTCTTCACAACATGTGTTCCCAGAGATTAAGACTCTGTAATCTTGCAAGGGCTTAATAAGACTCAGTATGCGGAGTGCAGGCTAAAACAGAAAATGTGGAACGAGTCTCGCTTAGCCCTGTTCTACCCAATGACTTTAATCCTATTTATTAAATTATAAAGAACCTTAAAGGATAAAGATGAAGAATATTGAGTCGAGGATTTAAATGATTCAGGGTTATTTTTTCTCCCCTGTTTTATTGCAAGTTATTTGATAGGACTGGATCATGGCAGCAGGCATGAGCTGTGACAGACTTTGTTTTTACTAATGGCACTCCCACCCCCCTTATTGCAAACTAGTATTACATGCAAACTTGCCAGCCTTGGATGACTTCTGTTTCTCAGATATTAAAGTGAAAAGTGTCTCCCACTCACTACTATCCTGAGTGTTACTTGCTCCTGTGGCAACTTTTAAAGGGTAACAGAAAAGTAGATGCTTCTCTCATTTCTGCAGTAAGATTCAATACTGACCCTAGCACACACTGCTTCAGCATCTTAGTTGACTTGTTTACAATATCACCCTAAAATGGATGTTGAAACTGTCAGAGCCAGATATAAGAAGATTACATATAAGCTGTTAAGAGTTAATGTCCAAGAAACGGCATCTATGCAAGCTATGTGGACTTGTGAACTTGTCAGTGAGATGTTCTGCTGAGCTATGGGAATAAGAGGATTGTACGCCACTAATCCAAATCAACAGACATACCATGTGAATTATTACATTCTGAGACAGATTATTTTAACCCAGATTAAGGATTTATGCCAGTCAAATCTTCTCATGTCTTGCCTGATGAGGAGTAGAATATGCACATTCAGAAAATGTTGTTGTTACTACATTTGAGTTCACTGCATTTAGAGTGACCACTGTAATCCTCATATCTCCCAGATCTCAGCTTTCCATGATTTAAATACAGTATATGCGTCAGACACAAGACAAGCTCTTGAGCTACAACCATCTCTTAGCACTCTATTCTATTGTGATTGGGGTGAGGGTTGACTGTTTTTCTGGTGTAATCATAAATGTACCCTGTGTTATGAGAGCAGCATACCAAATTGTTTGAATCTGAAATGTATCTGAAAGTGCTAAAGTCAATATGCAAATCAAGACAAATCCAAAGGAAAATGAGAAGGAAATCATGCAGAAAGTTCAATGTTCTTTAATAAATATACAGTAATCCCTCGTTTATTCACGCTTCAAGATAGATGGCTTCACTGCATTGCAGATTTTTAGTAGATTGTAGTAGATTGTCAAGTGATACCGCATGCTATTGGCTGACTGTATCCGTGTTTGTGCTGCATTCACTTCTTTAACATTTCTTTAATTCCTTTCTTTAACACATGATCAGCTATGGCGGATACAGTGGCAGAAGATGGATGGATGGACTAAAGGGCTTTAATTAGTCTATAAGAGTGCGGAAAAGGTTAATACAGATATAAGGTGGTTTAATAATAGTATGGGGAAGGTTCATAAATGTTTAAATTACCGTAAATAATAAAATAAATAGCTCTTCACTATATCGCAGAATTTTGTTTTTCACGGGTGGTCATGGAATGCATTAACCGCGAGTTACTTTAATACTTCAGGGATAGGCTTTCTAATTATATTCATGTTTAATCACAGTAATCCTTCATAGACGCCGTTTTCTGAGCTGGTGTTTGATGATTGACAGGAGCTATAGAATACTAGTGTTTATTAGCCAAATTCTGTGTTTTTTCTAGCTTAACAGCAACTTATTTTAGCTGACTAATGTGCTGTGTGAGGCCAAAAAATGATGTTGCTGTTGTCTGCTTTAGAAAACAGCTAAACTTTGGCGGTACCATGTAACAGTTTAGCTGTTACATGGTACAGAATATACTGTCTAGAGTGGCAAAAATTAACAGAGTTAATGTCTCTAGATGTTAATTTTGTCTCCAGTTGTAGACTTGATGAGTCAGCAGGAGATTAAAAAACAAAGAGGTACTAAAAAAGGTGTAGGAAAACAACGACAGCATTTTAGCTCAATTACCAAACCAGCTCTACCAAACTATTCTTTGTTCTTAGTCAAACCCTTGTCACTAGCATCCTATAATTTAAATTCATCTGCACAGTGAAAATGAAGCATTGAGAAAACTAAACATCATAAGGCAATAAACTAGACTAGATGTTTGAGTTTAGAAAAACAAAACATGCACAGTTGTGCCATCTTGATTTGCTTCAATTCGTTTTTTTTTTCATGTGTAGAACAACTTCAAACTTCAAACTCCATTGATTTATCTATTTAATCTTCCTTTTTATGCTGTGCAGGGTTGCAGGAGGCTGGGGCCTATCATAGCTGGCGTGAGAGGCATTGGACTGTAGAATTGGGGAGCCAAACCTCACACTTGTTTCTGTGTTTCCCAAACCATGCTTGAACCTGAACCATGCCCGAGTCTTGAAAAAGGCCACTGCCATCAAACAGTACCATGTCCATGAAAGGGTGTTCCTAGTCTGCAGCTATGGCTAGGTAGCACATAGATGGCAGGCACCAGAACATCACACTGCCTCCGCCAGCTTGCCTTCCTGCCATAGTGCATCCTGGTGCCAGGTATTCCCCAGGTAGGCAACACACACCAGGCATTCAACGCCATCTAAGAAAAAACGCAATTCATCAAACTAGGCCACCTTCTTCCATTGGTCCATGGTCTACTGATGTCCAGCAGTAGACAGAAGTCAGCATGTGCACCCTGACTCGTCTGCAATGATGCAGAACTGCCAACCAAACTATGATGCACTGTGTATTCTGACGCTTTTCTACCAGGACCAGAATTAACTTCTTCAGGAGCCCTAAGACAGCTGGAATAGGCTCCAGGTCCCCTTGACCCACTACGGCAGATAAAGCGGTTCGGAAGATGAATGAAGTAATTTGGGCTACAGTAGCTCATATGTTGTATCGAACCAAACGGACCAGCCGTAACACACCCCAGGCTTCAAAGAGTTTTGGCTGCTCATGACCCTGTCGCCAGTTCACAGCTTTTCATTTGCTGGACCACTTTTGTTAGATATGGACCCCAGCTCACTGGGAACACTCCACAAGACCTGCAGTTTTTAAGGTATTCTGACTCAGTTTAGCATCACTATTTGGACCGTCTCAAGCTCACTCAAATCCATACACTTGCCCATTTATTCCTGCTTCTGTCACATCACCTTTGAAGACAAAATACAGTATTGACTTGCTGCCTAATGTATCCCACCCACTAACAAATAGAAAGTCAGTGTCATTCTCTTCACCTGTCAGTGGTCATAGTGTTCTGGCTGATAAACATCTGCAGGCAATTTAGAGTCCCCAGTTCACCTATATTAGATGTTAATGAGAGAAGACCAGACATGTCTGCCGGGGCAGCAGTGGCTCAGTGGTAAAGCGGGCGGTAGAGCGGGTCGTCCTATGATTCAAGATCGGCGGTTCGATTCCCGCTCCCGCCCAGTGGGAGGTGTCAGCTCACCTCCGGAGCACTGCCGAGGCACCCTTGAGCAAGGTGCCATCCCCTTTACAAAATTGCTCATTTGAGGCGCACCAAGAAGGAGCTACCTGCCACTCTACATGCCTACAGGCCCCCTTGTGTGTGGTTGTGTGTATTACAGGGGCCTGTACACACTAATATGCATGCGTGTGATTGAGACTAACAAACTAGAGTATGCGTTCTTAATTTCCCTTCGGGGATTATAACAGTGTATAAAATTAAAAAATTAAAAATTAAATTAAAAATGTCACACAGACAATGGGGAAATCAGGCGATCTCCACACAAAATAGTTCCAGGTTATCAGTCCTCTTCCAGGACAGCCTTATAGACCTCATTCTTTGTGCATGAAGGATCCAGTCAGGGCCAGATGAAATTATTATGCCACTTTAAATAGTGAATTGAAGCCAACTTTAACAAGACACTTAATAACAATTGTTACAGGAAATGCATCGATAAACTTCACAATTCAATTAAATATCTTTTGTCCAGTGACATTGAAGATACTTCTATTCTCAAATGTGGTCTGTCTTTGCATGATGTTACATCAAACTACTTTTCGTTTGGTGTGATCTTATTACTGCTGTTCAATAACCACTGCAGAGACTTACATCATCTGTCAAGATGGCCTGTGGGGTAACACAAGGGTTTGTCCTTGGGCCACTTTTATTTTGTGTTTGTATATAACCCCTTACCAGCTTCTATTCATATGCAGATGATGCATCTTTCTAAAGTTTTTTTTAATAAGCCCTGATAATTTTATTCAATAATAAACTGCAAGTATAAGCTAATTGCCCAGTATTTCTTTCAGAAAAATATTGCCAAGTCTGAATCAAGCTTTACTGGCCCTGGACCAGATAATGCACACTATTTAAATTATTTAAGTCTATTCTATAAAGACATCACCCAGAATTGCATAAAATGTGGGATCATCTATGACACTAACATACTTATATTTATCCTTGTGCACACAAATGCATAAAAATGGTGAAACATGCTATAATCGGCATGCCAAGCCAGTAGATGGCAGTGTAACTTTTCAAAATTAGTTCCACCAAGTAACACCATACCTCATGTCTGTGTTTGGCTATCAGGCTGAAAACACAGTCTGACAGAAAACAGTTTTCACAGTTTTCTCATAATAATGCCATTTTAGTCACTTCTTCTTTTCCTTTCAGCTGTTCCCTTCAGGGGTCACCACAGCGAATCAATTGCCTCCATCTAACCCTGTCCTTTGCATCCTCTTCTCTCACACCAACTACCTTCATGTCCTCCCTCATTACATCCATAAACCTCCTCTTTGGTCTTCTTGTAGGCCTCCTGCCTGGCAGTTCAAAACTCAGCATCCTTCTCCCAATATATTCACTATCTCTCCTCTGGACATGTCCAAACCATCTCAGTCTGGCCTCTCTGACTTTATCTCAAAAACCTGTAACATGTGCTTTCCCTCTGATGTACTCATTCCTGATTCTATCCTTCCTGGTCACTCCCAGAGAGAACCTCAGCATCTTTATCTCTGCTACCTCCAGCTCTGTCTCCTGTCTTTTCCTCAGTGACACTGTCTCTAGACCAAACAACATCGCTGGTCTCACCACAGTTTTGTACGCCTTTCCTTTCATTTTAGCTGAAACTCTTCTATCACACATCACACCTGACACTTTTCTCCACCCATTCCGTCCTGCCTGTACATGCTTCTTCATCTCTTTTCCACACTCTCCATTGCTCTGGACTGTTGACCCTAAGTACTTAAAATCCTCCACCTTCTTGATGTCTTCTCCCTGTAACCTCACTTTTCCACTTGGGTCCCTCTCATTCACACACATGTACTCTGTTTTACTGCGGCAAACCTTCATCCCTCTCCTTTCCAGGACAAACCTCCATCTCTCTAGCTTCTCCTCCACGTGTTCCCTGCTCTCACTGCAGATCACAATGTCATCTGCAAACATCATAGTCCATGGAGATTCCTGTCTAACCTCGTCAGTCAGCCTGTCTATCACCATAGTGAACAAGAAGGGGCTCAGAGCTGATCCCTGATGCAGTCCCACCTCCACCTTGAACTCCTCTGTCACACCTACAGCACACCTCCCCACTGTCTTACAGTCCTCATACATGTCTTGCACCGCTCTAACATACTTCTCTGACACTCCAGACTTCCTCATACAATACCACAGTTCCTCTTTGGGCACCCTGTCATAAGCTTTCTCCAGATCTACAAAAACACAATGCAGCTCCATTTGGCCTTCTCTGTACTCCTCTATCAACATCCTCAGAGCAAATACTGCATCTGTAGTACTCTTTTTTGGCATGAAACCATACAGCTGCTCACAAATGTTCACTTCTGCCCTTAATCTAGCTTCCACTACTCTTTTCCATAACTTCATTGTATGGCTCATCAGCTTTATTCCTCTGTAGTTGCCACAACTCTGCACATCTCCCTTGTTCTTAAAAATGGGCACCAGAACACTTCTCCTCCATTCCTCAGGCATCTTCTCACTATCTAAGATCATGTTGACCAACCCAGTCAGAAACTCTACTGCCACCTCTCCTAGACACTTCCAAACTTCCACAGGTATATCATCAGGACCTAGTGCCTTTCCACTCTTCATCCTCTTCAATGCCCTCCTCACTTCATCCTGACTAATCTTTGCTACATCCTGGTCCACAACAGTCACCTCTTCTAGTCTTTGTTCTCTCTCGTTTTCCACGTTCATCAACTCTTCAAAGTACTCTTTCCATCTTCCCATCACACTACTGGCACCTGTCAACAAACTCCCATCCCTATCCTTAATCACCCTAACCTGCTGCACGTCCTTCCCATCTCTGTCTCTCTGTCTTGCCAACCGGTATAGATCAGTCTCTCCCTCCTTACTATCCAACCTAGCATACAAGTCATCATAAGATTCTTGTTTGGCCTTTGCTACCTCTACCTTCACCTTACGCTGCATCTCCCTGTACTCCTGTCTACTCTCCTCAGTCCTCTCAGTGTCCCACTTCTTCTTAGCTAACCTCTTTCTCTGTATACACTCCTGTTCCTCCTCATTCCACCACCAAGTCTCTTTATCTACTTTCCTTCCGGATGACACACCAAGTACTCTCCTACCTGTCTCCCTGATCACATTAGCTGTAGTTTTCCAATCATCTGGAAGCACCTCCTGGCCTCCCAGTGCCTGTCTTAACTCCTTCCTAAAAGTCATGCAACACCCTTCCTTTTTTAGCTTCCACCATTTCGTCTTCTGCTCTGCCTTTGCCCTCTTCATCTTCCTCACCACCAGAATCATCCTGCACACCACCATCCTATGCTGTTTTACTACACTCTCGCCTACCACTACTTTGCAGTCACTGGTCTTCTTCAGGTTACACCGTCTACACAAGATGTTGTCCACCTGTGTGCTCCTACCACCACTCACTCTTACAGGTCACCCTATGTTCCTGCCTCTTCTGGAAGAAAGTATTCACTACAGCCATTTCCATCCTTTTTGCAAAGTCAACTACCATCTGTCCTTCTGCGTTCCTCTCCTGGACACCAAACCTGCCCATCACCTCCTCATCACCTCAGTTACCTGCACCAACATGTCCATTGAAGTCTGCACCAATGACAACTCTCTCAATTCTAGGTATGCTCTGCATCACTTCATCAAAGTCCAGCCAGAATTTGTCCGTCTCCTCCAGCTCACATCCTACCTGTGGAGCATACCCACTAACAACATTGAACATCACACCTTCGATTTCTAGCTTCAGACTCATCACTCTATCAGACACTCTTTTTACCTCCAGGACATTCCTAACCATCTCCTCCTTCAAGATAACTCCTACTCCATTTCTCTTCCTATCTACACCATGATAGAACAACTTGAACCCTGCTCCTAAACTTCTAGCCTTGCTACCTTTCCACCTGGTCTCCCGGACACACAGTATGTCTACCTTCCTCCTCTGCATCATGTCAACCAACTCTCTACCTTTTCCTGTCATAGTTCCAACATTCAACGTCCCTACTCTCAGTCCTATACTCTTGGCGCTCCTCTTCTCTCTCTCTCTTTGTTACATGTTTTGATGCATTTTTATGCTTTCTAAAACATTTATGTCTGAATTTTGGGAGGCTTGGAATGGATTAGGGCATTTTCATGGAAAATGCGTCTCTACTTACAAAATTTTCTACTTACGAAATTTATTCCAGAACCAATTTATCTCATAAGTAGAGGTACCACTGTATATGACATTTTATTCAGCTAGTCCATGGGTTTCCATAATGTATTTAAACTTGTTTTAATTTATGAGACGATTTATGCTTGTGGGAGCAAAAAAGTACAATAGCCTAACTACCACTAACATGCACTTCAGGTTAACTGGCCGTTCCAAATTGCTAAGAGGAGTGAGTGTGTGTGTGGGTGTTTGTATGTATGTGTGGCTCCGCGCTGCACTGGTGTTGTGCCCGGAGTTTGCCCCGCCTCACGCTGAGCCACTGCCCCAGTGGTTCAGCTGTAGAGCAGACGTCTTGAAGTCTTGGAGACCAGACATCGCCCAGCCATCATTGGTTCGAGTCCCGCTCCCGCCAGGACATCCTCTGAAGTGTGAGCTGATGGTGGGAGGTGTCAGCTCACCTTCCAGCCACTGCCGAGGCGCCCTTGAACAAGGCGCCGTCCCCCATACAAGCTGCTCGTTTGGGGCGCGACCCGTCTCTCTGCGTCCCCTACTGTTTGTTGTCATTAATTGCATGCCTACTGGCCCCAAATGGGTTGTGTTTCAGGGACCTGTATACATGTATGTATATGCATGATCTAACACATGTGTAACTGCATGTAGTGTGGAGTGAGAAAGATAATTTCCCTGACAATGAAGGCTATTGTACTTTTTTGCTCCCACAACCCCCCCCCCCTGATTTTACACATCTCCATCAACCCCGGCTGACAGGTAGGGGAGGGAGGTTGCTGTTATTTACAGGAACATTTTTAAATGCACTCCCATTCCACAGAGCAACTTTACCTCATTTGAACATCTTGGGGTTATAATAAATTCTAAACACCCAGTGCTAATCTTAATAATCTACAGACCGCCCAGGCCAAACAATGTTTTTATCCAAGAGTTTGCCGAGTTAGTATCTGGCTTTATAACAAAGTATGATAAAGTTCTTATTTGTGATTTTAACATACATGTGTGTTGCCCTTCTCAAACTTTTATTACTGATTTTATGGACACTTTTAAATCTTTTAATCTCACTCAGGCTGTACAGGAACCCACCCACTCAAAAGGTCACATCCTTCACCTAATCCTTCTTCACGGTCTCAGCCCTGACAACCTGGTAACAAAGGATATCTGTGTGTCTGACCATAAAGTAGTTTTATTTAGTGTAATTTTATCTCAATCGTGTTTTAATCACAGTATACCTGTCCGTCGCCGCGTTTTTAACTCTATGTCTGCCAGCCAATTTTCTGAGCTTTTTACTGTTGCTTCTTTAACTGCTTTTAATCCAGATTATAACACAGAGGAGCTGGTCTCCCTTTTTAACCAAACCTGTCACACTGTCCTGGACTGGGTTGCCCCCTACAAAACCCAAAAAATAAATGGTGCACCACAGCCTGAATGATTCTATCCAGGAACTGAAGAGAAACTGTAGGAGAAAAGAACGGAAATGGAAGAAGACAGGTTTGCATGTATTTTATGAAATTTGGAAAGAATCAATGAAGAAATATTAAGAAACAGTTAAAGAGGCAAGAGCATCCTTTTTCTCTAATTTAATTTTAGCAAATCATTCCAACCCCAGAATTTTATTTAAGGTAATAGAATCAGTCACTACCCCCTCCCCTTGTCATTTTACTGATGCCTCTCAAGAGATGTGTGAAGATTTCTTAAATTTCTTTACCAACAAAATTAAGGTTATAAGGCAACAAATCACTCCCCCCAAACCGTGTTTTACATGTTATTTTAGCAATTTTGAACCGGTTTCACTGTCGTTTTTATCTGAAATCTTCGCCCACATGAAACCAACTACGTGCTGTCTTGATGTCATTCCAATAATATTTCTTTTGACACAGTTGGTCCCAGTATTTTATTGATTATTAACAGCTCATTAACAAAAGGCATTTTTCCATCTTGTTTAAAACATGCTGTGGTTCAACCTCTTTTAAAGAAACCCAACCTTGATCCTTTTGATTTTAACAATTTTAGGTCAATTTTTAAACTCCCTTTTTTTATCAAAAGTTTTAGAAAAAGTGGTTTCAACCCAGCTTTTAGCTTTTATGTGTCATAATAATATCTTTGAGAAATTTCAGTCTGGTTTTAGAGCTTTACACAGTACAGAAACTGCCCTCCTCAAGGTAACCAATGATCTTCTTTTAGCCGCTGACAGGGGAGAGAGTACAATTTTAATCCTTTTAGATCTAAGTGCAGCCTTTGACACTGTAGACCATGCCATTTTAATTGACCGTCTTGAAACCTGGCTTGGCATCAAGGAAACTGCACTTAGCTGGTTTTATTCCTACCTTTTAGATAGAACCTTTGCGGTCACCATATATAATTACATATCCTCGAAAACTCTTAGGTCCACTTTTATTTTCTATTTACATGCTTCCGCTCGGTCAGATCATCCACCGTCACAACGTGCCTTTCCATTGCTATGCGGACGACACACAGATATATCTCGCGCTGAGACCGGATGACCCAAGAAGCCTGGCTGCTGTGTTAGATTGTCTCAACGATATCAACTGTTGGATGGCCCAAAACTTACTTCAGGTCAATAACACCAAATCTGAAATCATACTGTTCACTCCCCCAAACTCCATCAGTCCCATCGAAAATAGCCTTGGTCCCCTGTCCTTCTATTCTTTTGTTAATAAGTATTAAAAACAAAAGAATAGTTTTATTGCTTTTGTTGTTCTTATCTCTTTTACCATTCTGTCTTAATTCTTGCTCTGGTGTGTTTTGCTTAATTTTACCTCAATTTTAGCTTAATTTTGTCCGGCTTTTATTTGGCCTCACTGTTTTGGCTCTTTGTTGTCATATGTATCCTGCTTTTGCCTTGTTTGTCAAAGCACTTTGTAAACTTTTGTTTTTAAAGGTGCTATATACTGTAAATAAAGTTATTATTATTATTATTATAAAGTGGACTTTCTTCTTTCTTCTTCTTCTAAGCCACTAGGATATGCTCCAGCTCCCCGTGACCCACGCAAGCGGATGACACAGTCAGGAAAATTAATGAATGAATATTTACTATTATTTCTAAATCATCTATTCTAAACCATTTCAAAAATGCAGAAATTCAGCAGTCCCCCAGCATTAACCTGCGAGAACCCACGGTGACACCAGTGTAACACGCACATTGAATGTTCCTGTTTGCGGTCCACTTGGTTTTCGTTAACCCACATCATTTTCCTTTAAGGATAAATGGTTGTGGGTTCTTACAGTTTATAAAAGCTGTAATGCTCCTCGATCCAGAGTAACGTGGCTTTCCTGTTCCACCATGGTGAACCAAATTGATAAAAACTGTTGGTATCCTATCAAAAACACTTAGACCTTGAAACGGTTTATACATTATTAGTGAATAGCAACAATAATAACAAGTTCAACTGACAAGTATTTCAGGTTTTCAAGACTAGCGAGAATGAACATGTTTATTTAACCTGTTGATAACTGGTACCAATCCCTAATTTCAAGTCTTTTTACCTGCAGGCTCAGACATTACACACACACACACACACACACACACACACACACACACACACACACACACACACACACACACACATACATACACACTTGCACACAGTTGACTGACAGTTCAATTCTTTTCCTTTCTGCAAAAAAATTTTGTACCATCACCTTTAAGAATATGACGTGGATAGGATTGGAGGAAAAGTGTGATTTGTTAGCTGAGACTGGGGTAATACCGCTTGTTTCATGAGAGTAATTTTGAACAGGATCTTTCTGTACATATAAAACATAGTTGGAATGAAAGGGTGTGTTGTTTTGACTTTAGAGGAATAAGTTTAAGGGCATCACTGTCACTTTGAGCTACAAGTACCAGAATAACCTCAACCACACCCCAGACAAACACAAGCAATTACTAGAAGGCAAAGTATTTTCTTTCTTGACAGTTTAAAACCCCTGGTGTTATTTACACTTTAGGGTGTTTTGTCATCCAACCTGTTTGATTCAGTTTTAATCAACTCTGCTACATTTTTCCAATTTGGCTCAGTTTGTTCAGTGGAAACTCAGTCAAACTGTGGTGTGGACTTAACAACTGTCCCAAAGGTAATGTCTCGCTCCAGTTCCAAGATAACTTGAGGGGTTTGTTTGTGGCGTCAAAGCACACAGGATGTTGTGCTAGCAGATATGTGATGTTAATAAGAATTAAAAAGCGTAACTACCCAACACATAACCTCCAGTGAAACCAACTCAACTAAAGTTTGTATAGATTAAACGAAGATACAATGTGTACTAACCTGAACTTTAGAGGAGTTGGAACTATCCTCAGCATGTTCAGAAATTATGGTAACACATATCAACATCATGAGAGGAAAACTATTTTTTTTGGTAGGGGTTGTTTAGAAAATGGGGACTTTGATGCTCTCACTAGTTATGGTTATTTGTATAACACAGTGACCCTCCTGAAATCAAACAGTGTTTTTTGAGAGGTCATTTGGGGCGCACCAAGCAGGAGCTGCCCGCCACTCTACCTCCTTTGCATGAGTACAGGCCCCCTGTGTGTGTGTGTGTGTGTGTGTGTGTGTGTGTGTGTGTGTGTGTGTGTGTGTGTGTGTGTGTGTGTGTGTGTGTGTGTGTGTGTGTGTGTGTGTGTTCAGGGCCTGTACACACTAACTAACATGCATGTAATTTGATCTGGACTAACTAGAGTGTGCCACTAATTTCCCTTTGGGGATTACTTGAGTATATAAAATTAAAAAATAAATAAATAAATAAATAAAATAAAATAAATACTAAGATGGGAGACCAGGTTATTTGACTGGTGAAAGTGCAGATTTTGAGATGCTGAAAACCAACAAATAAATTTTGAAATATATTTCCAATAAAAACATGTTTGATAAACTATTGATTACATGGATATGAACAACAGTTATGATTGAAGCATTGATGCTTGTTAATATTCTCTGCAGCCCTATATCGCTGTATGATCACTACATGATTACTCACACTGCTTTGAATTCAAAATGAGAAGGGCATTCAAGGATTTTTTCTTTGCATTGCCATCAAATAACAGATGGTTGCAAGCAGCTTTTGACATAAACAGACACTCAATACAGCAGGGTACAAATGACGATGTTACAGAAACAGACGGGTCCCATCGTACACAAACATTCTGCAGCTACACAGCCCACTTACAGACATATACATCAGGAAACAGTCATAACCCCAGGCTTTGAAATTACACTTACAAGTGCACTGTTTGTATCTCTATTCACAGTCCTATACAATACTCCCACTAAGATTTGCTTTTTTCAGCCATTCCTGCTGCTGGCTCATTTTCTCCCTCTTTGGTTTCCACGGCTCCAACAGAAGCCTATCAATCATAGACAATTTTCACTGCGGAAGCTAAGAGGCACAGCTGATTACCGATATGCTGTGTTTCATTTCACTCACACAAACTACTCAGACCAGTCAACCTGTAGATTACACATCAGACCACATTTTAATAAATCTATGCATGATGGGGAGATTTAGCTGTGCATGTTTGAGGTGAAATATACGAATCTCGGTCCTAAGATGTTACACTGGTGTGTCCGAAATAGATGAAAATTTGGTATTGAAAAGTGATATCTGAATATCACTTTTCAATACCACACAAAATAGATGAAAATTCTGATTCATGTAATTTCAATTTCTGATTAACGTAGATTTCATAGATTGTTGTCTTGTTTTCACAGAAAATCCTCCAAATAGTTTTAATGTTTGAGCTTTGGGAATTTGGGTTTCAAAATGAGTATGATTCACTTTTTTGTTGCCAGGACTAACCCCTTTTCAGATATAGTCAAATTACACAGGAAGAAATTATCATGTTATTCGTCAGGTTTTTCGTGCATTGTTTTACAAACAATTGTAGATGTTCATTACTAACACACTGAATTTTAGCACTCATGTGACAAGTGAAAAGACCTAGAAGTATTTACATTACATTTAATCTTAGTACCTTGTTATAAAGTACAGAAGTGAAAAGAAAATACAGAGAAATTTACATTGAAATCAGAGTGATGTTGTTGTTGGTCTGCTAAAATACAGTATTCTGGTTATTTTTTTTATTTTATTTTTTTATTACGGCAAGTATTTTGGTATTTTAAACACAGCAGAAAAATCTGAGGATGTGAGTTGCCTTCAGAGTAAGTCGTAACAATGAGTATAGAATGGCAGGTGGTCTGCAGCAAGTTTTAAGGAAGTAACTTGAATCAAGCTGGTCAATTCTGCAGGAACTGAAGTCTTTTTTTTTTTGTACCTTTATGGCGGTACATCATTTTCAAGATTGCTAAGGACTGTCACTGAAAAGTAGGATTTGTTTATATCATGTATATGTCTGCTTATTGTGAATTATTAAACACCAAGAGGGGCACTCAGTTGAGTATATCTCCATCGAGGTCCAACAGTTAGTCAATGAACCCACAATCAAAATTCCAGCAAGACTCATGCCCAAGATAAAGGGCCCTGAAACATTCCACCAGCTTGGTTAAATGCAGGAAAAGATCAAATTTTCTGTGAAGATATGCAATAATTGATCCTTTCAAAAACTGTTTTGTTTGTTTGATATGCAATACTCGTTCTTTATTACCTCTGCAGCTACTAGAGGGCTTTGCCCGTTGAACAGAAGGGATTCTTGCTGGAATAATTTTAGTGTTGGTCGTCATCTAGTGATGACCTGAATGCTGAAAACTGAACTGCCGTTAGACTTCTTTTTTTGTCTTCTGAAATTGAAAAGGACTAGTAAAAGTGGACTTATACAGTGAATTTCTATGAATGTCTACCTTTAAAGAGGAAGCAATCAATAACTGACCTCTAATTTCACCGTTCACATTCGGACAGTCACCACAGAGATCAGTGGATGACCCTCTTCACCTCCTGGACACTGCTGAAAGACACTGACAGATAAAAATGCCTTGATTCCCATTTCTGGTAGCTTATTTTACAGTGAAGTGGTCACTGAAATATTATGGCAAGTTTGTGTGGTTAACATAGCACTGCTTAACTTCTCTCAGTGAGTGTGACCATTGGTGCAAATAACTGGACATTATGTTTAAGTCTTCAACTACTTTGTGTGGTGGCCCTGCCTCAGTCACTGGTGTCACTTTTACTTCCATCATGGTGCATGTCTGTGCTGCTTAATTACCAGGACCAGTGTAGTGCCCACAAGGTGCCTGAGGTGAAACCAGCACGGAGCAGTGGCCAGCAGCCAGACACAGGGATTTGGCCATGACGCTTACTCTGTTTCATCCCAAAGTCTTTGTTTATGTAAAAACAGTGGTGAGCCCTTTACTCCTAGATAATTCCCTGCTGGGAGGATAGAGATACGCACTCACAGCCTGGGAATGAGCCCATGGCCAACATCAGCTCAGTCCAGGGATAAAGAGATTGAGGCACAGAGACAAGAGGCTCGACTACAAATCATCTAACCTTTGCCACAAGGGTTGCACTTGTTAGCGCTCACTGTGATTACTGTATAATAAATTTTTGTGGGCTGCATGCATTTCATTTGCATAATGCTGTGGCTGTTTTGGGGTAAAAACAAATAAAAACTGACTTTTGTGCACATATAACCACAGTAAAATAATTCATAGGGATGAAAATATTTCTGCTTCGGACAAAATTATGCATGATTGATTTGTGTATGGTAAAATGTGTAACAGGCTCGCTTTCGATTTAACACAATAAATGTCACTCCTTAACCTCTAAAGCCAAGAGTCACTAAAAAACAGATAAAAACAATCATATTAACCATAGTTTCAACACATTTTGAGAACAGTGACACGTAATGGCAGGCAGTGGCTTAGGTGGTAGTGGTAGTGGTTCAATGATCATAGGATTTGAGGTTTGAATCCCACTCACCCAGTCATCTGTTGTTGTGTCCTTGGTCAAGACACTTCACTCTCTTTGCCTCCAGTGAGGGATTCACTGGTATCTGAATGTGTGTGAAGGATCCAGTGGTGGTCGGAGAGGCCGTTGGCACAGATTGGCTGCCACATTTCCATCAGTTTGCCTCAGGGCAGCTGTGGCTACTAGCTTCAAATATTATTATTATTATTATTATTAGTGGTAGTAGTAGTAGTAGTAGTAGTAGTAGTAGACTTTTCTTTGGAATACAAGGGGAAAAACACATACAAACATTCTTCTAAATTCTACATCCTTAATATTTTGACTATACTTTTCATTTATCGTCGGTTTTAAATGTATCGCGGTTGTCACAGCACAGAAAAATAATTTGTGTATTATTTTTGAGGTAATTTTTTCTATTAGGTTACTTTCTGTTAATTTGCACAACTTAATTATAGCAATCACCAAATGCAGCAGTGGTATCACAAAGTGGCAAAAAGATATCAAAATTAGTGAATAATCACTGACTTCAGCCACGATAGTTATTGATTGTAAAACATGATATGCTTAAAAACTAATTTATCATTTTCAGAAAACGGTCCCATGAATTATTTTGTTATGTCAGGTTGACAGCCTAAAATATTACAATTTCTGATAAGTCAGTACTTGAGGACCAGCCTCCTTCTTTATAAGAAACACTGACACACACACACACACACACACACACACACACACACACACACACACACACACACACACACACACACACACACACACACCAAGAAGTAAGAAGAAGAAGAAGTGCATTTGTCTGTGTCTATGAATATTAGAAGGTTGAATTAATTAACTATGTTTTTCACTCATTCTTGAAATTTGCGCTAACTCAACTGATCATATTAAATGTAAATTTAAATAAAATATATCATATTCACCAGAGGTGCTCATTATTTACAGACAAAATCCATCCTTCATTCTTTGGAAAGACCTCAGTGAATGTCATGGACGTGATCTCTGCACTCCAGCTCAATCAGTCAGATGTGTTCTATAGCCATCAAGTCCAAGGCCAAGAGTCAACTCCGTCCAGTCGTATTCCTGGCATACATTTTTATTCTCTTGAGGGCAGAACATGTCCACTCAAAAGTTGCAGTGGATGTGGCGATAGTCAGTGTCAGACATACCAAGCTGTGTCATGCTCTCACTCAGATTTGTTTTGTGGAAATCAAGGAGATCAGATCAAGGAACCGGACCCACTCCCACTCAATTGTATCACAAAACTCTTTCACCATTGCAGAATTGTACATGTAGTGTTGCACTATCCAAATAGCACATCAGAGTGCTCAAAAATCAGAATGAATGCATGAAGTTAGAAAACAAAACTCAAGTCATCCAGGCATGCATCAAATCCATCAGCACAACATATGGAGTCCTCGTCATATTTGTCATGATTTTGAAGTATGTGGTTAAACAGCCCCACTGACACAAGGAACACACTGCTTACAAATTTCATCCAGTAGCTGTCTTACACTTCAGAGATCTGGGGAATAATACAGCTAGGTCACTGAGGTGGGAAAAAAAGATCTTTGTTCTTTAACCTTTAAGACCGCTTGAGTCAGTACTATATTTGGTAGATGCAGTGTATAAATAAGGCCACAGATGCCCTCTTGTAAATGCTCCCCAATTAGTCCAGATGACATTAAGGCTAGCTGAGACAAGCTAGCCATTGGGTTGGCCAACCTCTCCTCATATCTCGCTTGTCCACCTGTGAGTGGATTTTTCAGTAAATTTGATTCTCGCGGACTTCTCTTGCTAGTGGAACTTGACTGTGTTAGCTTGGTTTGACCCTCCAATCAGAGAAAAGAAAATGCTGACATTGATCAGGGTCAGCTAGCTGGATATGCGAGGTGAATTTGAAATCTGATTGTTTAAAGAATCAGTCTGACTGCTAATATAGTTTGAGTTACATTGGCCAGCAATATTGATTCTGAAGGCCCTGGGCAAACTAGATTAACCGAGGCTGAAATCTGATTGGACAAAAAGAATCTGACATCAGCGTAAACATACCTAAAGCAGTACAGCCAAGAGAAACACTATGAAGTGAAGAGAACAGTTTATTTGGAATAAAGTAATACAATTTCATTCTGTAGGTCTTTAGGCTAGCAGAGAAGGCCTTATGGGACCTAACTTTCCACCATTGTCTTTCACTAAACTCATTGTGGGAATTATTGTTTTGTTTATTAGTATTTTTTTCTGCTTGCAAAATATGTTATTTTCTACTGCAATGTAAGTTAGATGTGTCTAATAGAAACCAGTATGTGAAGTGTTCCAATCTAGTCACAAATGTTGGTTTCAACTAGACTTTTTTCTTTATTTTTGGAAACATCGAGCAGTAATGGAGTGATTGGTGATTCTGGCTACATTTGTTGGAGATCTTTGACTCAGAAGCTAATATTATGTCAACGATTATCAGCAGAGTGGAATGAAAATGAGAGAACACACATAAACATTGTGAAGGATACAATGAACGCTTCCAATTACTGGAAACAAGCACTTGAGCATATTGTCAACATAACAATCACAGTTGCCAGGTACAACTTTGAGGACATGGGAAGATTTCTGAATAACAATATTGTTTATCAGTAGAATACAACTATGAGCACTTTATGATCAGGTTGTTGAAGACCTCGTTTCATGGCCAAGAAGTTCTATTTAATAATACATACTGTATGTTCTAATGTTCAAATCAGTAAATAAGTCAAGGAATTTATTCTGTTATGTTATGACACATCTTAGATACCTTGAAAAGGTGCTAGCTGAACTAAATTTATGGGCATGTGATCACCCAGAGGGACGAGAACATCACCAAAGAAGGTCTGTGTCAGGAACAGGATTAGGACCCAAACGCAGGACACTGTTCAAGAAGTTTCCCACCATATTTTATTCAGGCAACACAAAAAATTCTGGGAAACACAAGAAGTCTCAAGAATTCCAAAACCTAATTACAAGGGCATGAGTACAAAACAATCTGGCACAGATCTAAAAGAGAACCAGGCGTAAAAATGCCTCAGGCTAAATAGCCTGATCAAGTCCAGATATTTAAAGGAACCATAGGTGTGGGGACAAGGCTCCGCCCATGTTCGGCCTCTCCTGCCACACCCCAGAACAGAAGAGCAACACAGCACCCACACCGAACCGTGATAGTCTGATAAACAAGGTTCTCAGTTGGGTCATCAACCCTTGACCGGCAGAACAGAATCATTAATTATGTTTGCAGTGAGCAAATCAACGGAACCTGAACAGGTCTGAGGGCAGTGCAGTGAGTGGGTGCAGTATGGTGTACAGGCCACCACCAGTGTCACTTCCCAGGTGTGTACTCTGTGCTGTAGACAATCTGGATCTGACACTGACTCACTGTAGGAACTGCAGCAGAGATTAGGTGTTTCTGTTATACTGTTGAAGTTCTTTATATTAAGTAATAACAAAGAGTCACTGTATTTATTGGTGCTCTTATTATTTTTGTTAGGTTACATTGCATAACTTTCCACACTGCTGCCTCTTTAACTTGGGTGTGTGTCCAAAAGCATTAATGGTGTGGAAATAACCTAATTAAGTACCTCACCCACTCATACAAACAAACAATCTCTTTAAATGCAATTTAACCTAGAGGACACAAAAAAGTGATTATTGTGAAGAATGGATCCTTTCACTGTGTTACATAATTAGAAAGATGTTAGCATTACAGTAATCCCTCGGCTTATTCACGCTTCAAGAAGCGCGGCTTCACTACATCGCGGTTTTTTAGTAAGTAATCATGTGAGCCCGTACGCTATTGGCTGACAGCATCCGTGTGTGCACTGAGTTCCCAAACCACCATTACACTGGACCGATGTTTTCAAAATCAATGAGTACAAGTCTATAAGAGTATGGGAAAAGGTACTACAGATAGTAGGTGGTTAATATCAGTATGGGGAGGGTTCATAAACATTTAAATTACCGTAAATAATGAAATAAATATTTGGTTACTACATCGCGGAATTTCGTATTTCGCGGGTGGTCCCAGAACGAATTAACTGCGAGTAACGAGGGATTACTGTGCTGCTGGATATATACCAATTACACAAATATATTGATACTTTACTGGTGCTGTTTACTTGCAGTAAAAACACAACGTTTACTCAGTACTTTACATGATTAATTCCCAGTTGGCGGACATACTGGCCAATAAGTAAAAATGTTTTTACACTTTCCTTTGTAATTGGTCTAATGGCCCAAAAAACAAAGGAACCTTCTCTACTGGTCTAAATAGATATCATATTAACAGAATGAGACGATCTTTAATTACTTTATACCTTTTCCCTCTAGTTTTACATTTCACAGCAACATCCTGTGCTAATTTTGAAATGGTTTGCTGTCTCTGTCGTATTACATGCCTGCTGCAGCCCTTCATTTCTTCATTTTTTCCCACACTGCAACAAGCTAATCTGGAGCCGATTACTTTCTTCAGGCTCCTGTCTAAAGGCATCTTATTTAATACCTGGGGGATGCACAGGTACGACTTGACCTACACTACTTCTCAGACACAACAAGTCTGTTTGGCCTCCAATCTACCCTCTAATCCACCTATATAATTACATACATCTCCCCTCAGACAATCCAGTGATTACACAGGAGGCTGGATGTGGGTGGTAGATGAAACAGATTAGGAGGCCTCTCAGCTCTATCAAGTGTTTCCTTATCAGACAGTAAAGGTAGTCAAACAGTCCATTCTCATTCACATACATACATCCAAGTAACTAACAAAGCTTTACAGAAATGCGTATACGTAATTCTACCAACCGCTGCATCATCAATTTCATGATGATTAGCGGTAGTGCTGATTGACCAACAAATGAATGCAAATGAAAACCTTTTTGAGGCTACCATTTAAATTGCTGTTTATCTCTCCCACTGGGATGGAGCGAAGGGAGGGGTTCCCAATCACCCACCCGTCCATGCTTGAATCCTCTAGAGAGGATGAAAAAGAGGGGGAGGCTTAAGTAAACAGAGAAGAACAAATGAGCTCTGTGACAGCCCAGCAAGCACTACCTCCCTCCTTGGCTGTCTGAATGCCCCTCCTTTGTTGATGGCTGAATAAGGAGCTAAATATCCCTTGAAATCAGAGCCAGAGCTACCTCACTAGATGTTGTATTCTGAAGCTAAAGCCTTTCATATGCAAATATTAGCTGGGCTAGGATTGGTTCTACCCCATTGGCTGGTGTTCTATAACAGATATCACATCTAGGGTCAGAGGATGAGTAATGGAGCGATATTTACGACTCTCATCTTCATTTAGCATTTTGAGTCGGTAGGGATTTTTTGCTTCATGTGCTTTCCTTGCTGCTGTGACTAGATCTTGTGAGTAAGGAGGTCAGATGGTGTTCCATGACCAATGCTTAGCATGACAAGGAGAACGTTTTAGATTGAGAGCAATGCTCAGTTACATTACACTGAAAGATTGGTGTGTTTGACAGCAAGAGTGAATGAGCAAGTGTGTGTGCATGATGTATGTGAGGCTTGGCAGCCGATCCATTAGGACCTAAATCACAAACTAATGCCTTCTGAATTCCCTAAATGGGTTGAGGCTCCAAAGCGCAAGCACACAGTCTGTGGTGACTTTGTCCGATGTTGTTTAAAACCAGCACACACACACACAAGCAGAGAGACTCCCTAAAAATGCACTGGCTGTGTTATCTTCCTGACACTGTCTCCACATGAAAAAGATCCAGATACAAGCCTCTATTTTCAGATTATTCTTTTAAGTCAAAGATAATAAGGTATTTCTACTTGAGATGGTAAAATACTAAATCTTGGGTTATTCTTTGTCCATACCATTTGTTCGTGAAGGTGGGCGGTAAGTTCTTTGTTGACTTTATTTGTCTGATGATATGAAAGTAAGTGAAAATTTTGTGCTCCGTGATGTGCTGGCAACACCTGAGGGGTGTACCCCGCCTCTCACTCGTAGTCAGAAGGGATAGGCTCCAACAACACCTGTGACCTGCAAAGTGGCTTAAGATGAGATGATTATAATCATCTCATATTCAAGGAAATGGATGGATGGATGGATGGATGGATGGATGGATGGATGGATGGATGGATGGATGGATGGATGGATGGATGGATGGATGGATGGATGGATGGATGGATGGACTGACGGACGAACGGACGGATGGATGGACGGATGGATGGATGATGGATGGATGGACCCTAACCCAACCTGATCATAAAGTGCTCATAGTTGTATTCTACTAATAAACAATACTGTTATTCAGAAATCTTCCCATGTCCTCAAAGTTGTACCTGCCAACTGTGATTGTTATGTTGACAATATGCTCAAGTGCTTGTTTCCAGTAATTGGAAGCGTTCATTGTATCCTTCACAATGTTTATGTGTATTCTCTCATTTCCATTCCACTCTGGTGATAACCAGTGACATAACATTAGCTTGTGAGTCAAAGATCTCCAACAAATGTAGCCAGAAATCAACTCCTTTAAATCACAGATCACAGTAAAAAGAAGAATTGTTGGATGGGCGGATAGATGGATGGATAGATGGATGGATGGATGGATGAACATTTTGTCACTTCACATTTCTTCTGTACAACAGAACGTCAAGGTGAATTTCTTTATTGTTATTATTTGTTTATATTTATTAGGTAAGGCTAGCAGAGAGGTTTTGTTTGGGGGTCCAGGGTCAGAAATATAAATATCACAGGTGTTTTTTTGTGTGTAACTGGTTGTGTGTGTGTGTGTGTGTGTGTGTGTGTGTGTGTGTGTGTGTGTGTGTGTGTGTGTGTGTGTGTGTGTGTGTGTGTGTGTGTGTGTGTCCTTCAGACATGAGGGACAGGTCTGTGCTGATGCTGGAAATTGTTTGTCTTTAAACTGAAGAACCTGCTTAGCTTGCATTTATCATTTTGTAGTTGTGCTTATGTCTGGAAAAGACTGTTACCAACCATCATTATAGAGCCATCACTGACACACACACATACTGTATATACACACACACACACAGACACACACACAGGAATACACACACACAGGAACAAGAGGGTTCACCGCCACATACTGCAGCACAACACCAGCAATATTTAATAAACACCGTTTGGTTATGTGGGGAAAAGAAGTTCTGTTTTCTAAAGGTAAGGAGAGGAGGTATTATCAAAGCCTCCGGAATCATGGCATGTGGGGCAGCTTTATATGTACAGAGTATATAAAAGTTTTATTTATTCATTTATTAAATGAATAAAAGTCACCTTCAATAAGGAAAATCAACACTCCTGCTACATAAGAAAGAGGAAAAGATTTATGTTAACTACTTCTTCACGATAGTAATGTGGTGGAAATTGATGGAATCCGTCAATCTGACAAGGTTTTTCAAATGGGAAAAGTCATAAATACCAATCTTTTGATTGGTGGCTGTCAAAAATACCAATATCTGTAGCTTCAAAGAATCCTTGAGAGACACTCAGCAGTTTACTTAAGAGCAGCCAGAACATTGGCTTTTGTCTGTGGTAGAAATGAAGGCAATTACATGTGCCTCTTATAATGCTCACTGCCTTCTGTAAGGCTGTTGTGGAGAGGATGAAAGGACAATGTGGGAGTTGTTGAAGTGCAACAACATGTTCCTCGTGTTTAATTGTTCGTTGTTTGTTTGTTTGTTTGTAATTTTCCAATGGGGAGCAGTAACGTACTATGTCATCTCATCTCTCTCATCTTTGTAAGTGGAGGTGATTGAACAGGATTGGCTTTCAAAACACTTCACAAATAATCCTCAGTGGCATCTTAAATACATAAGATAATATCACTACAAAAATAAAAATTATATATAATTTTTATAGTAAATATATATATAGTCAGTCAGTCAGTCATTATCTTAACCCGCTGACGCGGGTCGTGGGGGAGCCGGTGCCTATCCTGGCAGTCTCAGGGCGTGAGGCGGGGGACACTCCGGGCACGACGCCAGTGTACAGCGGAGCCACACAGAGACACACATTCACTCCTACGGTCAATTTGGGACCGGCCAATCAACCTAAAGTGCATGCTTTTGGAGGTGGGAGGAAGCCGGAGAACCCGGAGAGAGCCCACACAGCTGCTATCCAGAAGTGTGCTCATTCTGTCATTCTTACTTACCTGAGACACGAAAGTGTCGGTAAGAGTGTGGGAAAAGGTAATACAGATAGAAGGTAAGATAGTTTGTAAGCTAGTTTGCGATCTCAATCGCGGATTCCTCAATAGCTCAATATTAGTGTTGTCAGGCAATTAAAAAATTATCTAATTATAGGATTTGTAATTAATTAATGTAATTAATTGCATTTTAATCTCATACCTGCTGAAGGCCCCAAATAAAGAATATGAATTCTAGGACATTACAAAATTGTAGTGCATGACTAATCAATAGAATACACCAAGAAGAGAAGATTTGATATCCACATTTTTATTGGTTAAGTGTGCTTTATAAATGAAATTCAAAAGAAAAAAGGCCAAGCACATCAGCAAACCAATTAGGCAAGGTGCATTTCTCAAAAATGCAATATAAATAGAGTTAAAGAAAATTCAGAAATAAAATAAGACTGAGTTTCAAATAGGCACATAAGCAGACTCTCAATCAAAATGAATACTAAAGCTGACTCAATACAGCAATTCAAAATGAATAGTATAACATGCGTCTAAATAAGGCAACATCAATAAGCTAACGTTACAGGAACTGACAACAGACAACTCTGTGTCCTTGACGTGTTTTGCATTTAAATGATACGTTAGGCTGGAGCTGCTTCAGTGATATGAAAATTCTCTTTTACAAAAGGTACAAATCATTGCGTTGTTGTTGATAGTCCCGTTTTTGTTCTTTTTATGAATAAACTTTTCGCCCAAAGGTCTGAGTGGGCTTGCCTCGCTCTTCTGTGTCGCGTCCATCTCTGTTGTCAGTTACTCTGCTTTTGACAAGTGGCGCAGGCACGAAGTGACGTCACTGCAGCCTACGGGTCACTCAATACATTTATACATATATATGTAAGTATATATATATATATATATATATATACACTGTATATGTATACATACATATATATAAATGTATTGGTATTATAAACCAAGTGCACGCAACATAGTCAAAAATCAAAGTGGTGACGTAATGTGCTGGCAAATCATGGATTGCGCTGGGCGGGCATTGTGAAGTCGTAGATGAATGTTAGCAGGCTAACTGGAGAAAGATAGCTGACATGATCGTGAGATTGGGAAAGGAGCTAACGTTAAAGGAAAAGGTACCTGTCAAAAGAGCAAGTGGCAAAGAAATGTTAGAGAAGTGATAGTTCTGTTAGCTGACTACATGAACAGAACTGTATGTAGTTAGACCGTTTTTGTCAGATGCCCGAGGAGCATTTTGGATGCTACATCGATTGTCCCATTCCAAACGGAAACCATAGCTGGACAGACTGTTCGTGCTAGCCAGCTAGTTTCACTGAGAATTCGTTGCTGTTTTCTGTGTCGTTCCTGCTGTTTGGACTCTCTGCTCAAAAACATGAAAATTGTTGGAACAGTTATGACACTCAAAAATTATGTTAACTGGGAAGTCCATGTATAGTTATTTGATCTTCTAAAATAGCATATATCTTATGCCATATTGTTCACGTGAATTCAAAAATTTACCCTGACCTACTTTCATAATGGTCGCACAAATGAATTCTATATTATACTATCGAGTATGTCATTGACCTAGTTTTCCAAAGGTGAAGATCATCATCACATTTTTGAAAATGTTGCTTTTTGTTTTGTGATTATATCTCATCAGGTTTCAGATATGTACACCTAAAAAGGTATAAAAGTGAAAATTTGACCTTGACCTAGTTTTTCAAGATCAAGGTTGTGATTTAGATTTCATCCCCTTGCCTCCCTGAATATAACGCCTTTTTTTTTGTCTGTCTATCTTATCCGGTTCTTAAGATATGTGCAAGAAAAATGTACAAAAGATGAAATTTGACCTTGACTTAGTTTTCTCAAGGTCAAGGTCATCGTCTCATTTTCATCTCCTTTGTTGCCCGAGTAATGTGCCTTTTCTTTCATCTTTCTATTTGCAATGGTTGTGAAGATATTTGGAGGATGGACAGACGGATGGACGAACACACAAACAATGACAATTACAATACATCACCGATATAACCAAGGGTTACAGGTTTATGCTGGAACTTATCCCAGGTGACACTGGGCGGACAGTAGGGTATACCCTGGACAAGTCACCAGTTCATGGCGAGCCACTGATAGACAAACATCCACTTGCACATATTCACACCTGCAATCAATTTAGAGTGGCAAATTCACCCAAGTTGCATTGTTTTGTAGGTGGGAGGAACATGCAGAAATACGCGGCACATCATTAAATATTTTGAAGCTAGTTTTCCCCACTCATCTCTTGGAACATAAAAAAGTCCTGTTGAAGTAGCAAAGTTTTGAGTCCAGTTGAAGTAGCTAAATTTTGATTTATTCATGAGAAAGCTACAGTTATGATTATTATAATTATTCTTGGTAATTAAGAATATTTTTACCCTGCATAGGAAATCAGAGAATTCTCACTCTTTTGTTCTTCCATCAGCATCACTTAACATGTATGTGTGCTTGTAATGGTGTGATCATCATGCTGTCAGATTGTGAATCATTATTGTAATGCCAGAAGCACAAACCTATTAAAAGATCTCAGTTTGTTGCTATTTTTGATTCTGCCTCTTAATTAGAGCTGAGTGGCAGATTTGAATTAATTTGCATTTTGAGTGAAGGAAATGGGGCTCAGAGGTAAATATATGATGACATGAGACGACATTCTGCAGAATCTCTCGTAAATACCATGCAATTAACTGTCAAATTTAATTCCAGTCATATACTGATTTTAGTGTACACCATACATAAATATACCATGCTTTATGACACTGAGGAAGTCAAACGTCGAATTTGTGGGAAACGTCAATGTACATTCTCTACTTAGGACTACTTCTAAAACGCTTCCACTGACTCTGTTGTAATTCTGAATTGCAGAAAGTTCCAGTAATTGCCTGTAAAACACAATCTGGTTCTTAACTGCTTGTTGCATTAATGTCTGTGTGTGGATGGATTGAAAGAGGAGATTTTACTGACATAAGTCATACAACATGATGAACTACAAAAGCTTGTTGAGCCCGTATGAGAGATGTTGTCTGCCTGCAATGTTTTATACAGATACAGGTTGACTGATAAAAAAGTGCAATAACATGGGTGATAAAAGACAACAGCGCAGAGTGCTGAAAGGTTGTTGTTGTTTTTTCACAAGAAGAGTCTTTCATCACTCTGAAGAAAATTTTTGATTTCTGTGGATGTATACTACAGTACATTATGTCTTTTTTCTTCACATACTTTGGTCCAAATAACGTAAAATTTAGTTTGTGTTTGTGTCAAAACTAAGCTGAACTTACTGAATGTCATTGTACATGTTTTTCGGTGAAAGATTATCGTTGCAATTATTAATTATAGTATGCTGCCAGTTTCTGACCATGATCTCCACATTATGATTCATTCTTAATGCTGTCTGTAGCTCGATGTTGACTTCATTGACAGTAGCTGGAGGCAGTGCATTACGTGTAGAAACTATAAATAGGTTATGCATTCCCATTTTAGTTACACACAGACAGGAAAGTAAATCATCTTGCCTCTGCTGAGGCCCGACAGCAGCACCATCACTCCTTCAAGATGAACCGGCAGCAGTGCTTCACCTCTGGTTGCTAAATGATACATATTCATGCAATCGATGGAGAAAGATTGTAGTGTTATGAGTTCGTCAAGAATCATATGTGCTGAGTATTTTAGTGTTAGAATAGTCCAATCCACGCACATGCTCACATGATCCCTGCCTGTCTTGTGTCGCTGTCCTCTGACTGACACACGCATAAAACCTGCTGAAGCCCTCTTTAGGACAATAAGTGTGCAGTGAGGTGAGACTGCAGGAGGAAAGGCATTTATCCCAGTGGAGCAGTGCTGATGACCCTCCCTGCTGACTCTCTCTTGCTCTCTTTCTCCCTCGGGTCGAACACAGGAAGCGTTTTGTCAGTTGGACAGAGTCGTGGGGTGGGGGGGTGATTCAGGGCTTGCGGGAGGTGGACCACTGTCACACCACACACAGCTTTTTTAGGTCACAAGCTGTACTTCTCACATGTGTCTGCTGACACTACTCCCCCCTCTCCACTGGCTGGGTTGTCTCCTTGTCTCACAGGGGTAATGGCGTGTGAGACAAGTCGAGAGATGGAGAGAAAATCTGCTTTATCTGTATGTGACAGAGAGAAAACTGAGAAAGAGGGCAAACAGGAGAAAAATCGCTTTTCACTTCTGCATTTCTAGGAATTGCCAGTTTGTTATGGCGATGGTGTCACACACAACCAAATCCATGGGGTACTGTATTGTTTACATTTGTGTTTACAAATGTTTTAATACATAGATTTTTCTGCATGTCTGAGGCCTGTACCATAAAGCAGGATTAACCTAGCCGGGCTTCCTCTTACTTATCTGGCTTCACTTACCGAGACATCCGCCCTCCGGATTAGCGGTACCATAACGCCGGCTATCAACTCACTAATTCAATTCAGGCTTGTCCACTCCAGATCTGTACGCCCTCACATAAAAAGGGCGGAGTTTGCTGCATGCGACCAATCGCAAACATGCAACAAACCGGCCCGAGCCGCATATTTCACAACGGAGGAGCAAACAATAATAATTAATAGATACGAGCAATACAAATAAATAATCCAGGCAAAAAGCAACACAGTTGCAGCTGCCAAACGGCGCAAGGATCGCTGGCAAAAAATCGCCGACTGTGTCAATGCGGAAGTTAGTGGCATTATAATATTACTTCCCCACTATGACTGCACTTGTATATCTGACTACAGTAACATTTGTGTGTTCCATAAATGTATGTGTGTACGACATTTTTTGTTATGGCATGTGATTGTAGCCCCCGCGACTTAATGAATAGCTCTACATACTGTGTTCTTCCCGAGGTTTTGGGCATCGCCAACAGAATACATAAAAGTACCTATGAATGAATCAATCAATCCATGATTTACTTAAACAAATAATTGATTAATGGTATTTTATCTGTGGTTTGCTTGTAACCCATCCAACGAGGGATTTAAGGACATCATAATAATTATGAACATCACTAAGAAATATATTAACTGTGGCAAAAAACCTCAGAGCAATGCACACTGTCTGCGGGACTGTCAGCGCGTGGTTGCGGTGCGTTACATTACTGATGTAAGGCTCCAGCAGCTGACAGATGTAATGTAACCCTTCTCCCCAAAACCTGTACCTTTCGTACAGTGATTGTTGAGGCAATTCGAACGGATTACAGCGATCTCTAAATATTCTCTCGCGCCTGAGCGCTCTTCGCACAAGCTGTGCACCAAGATCCACCGGGTTCTCATAAAACGGACAGCCCATTTTCCAAGAGAACTGATTGGTCAGAAGGTGGGGCCGTTATACCTACTGAGCTTTGATTGCTCAGTAGGTGGGGCTGTTATACCTGCTGAGCTCTTACCCTGAACTTATCCTGCTCCGGAGCAGGTTAGGTGTTCAGCATAGGTTACCACGACAACGTAGCCCGATAGAAAGTCAGCCACCATTATGGTACCGAAAAGCCAGGGTTAAGCCTGAAGTTATCTCACTAAGCCGTAATCCAGCTTTATGGTACAGGCCTCTGGGGATGTGGCCATTGTCAAGTCATCAAACTGGAAACTAACTGCAACAATGACATAAATGATGATGATGTGTGACTCCGAAATGAAGAACACTGAAGTGGTTAAGTGGACATTCATGACATGATATTGCAGCATGTGGCAGAGACACATAAAGAAAACCACCGACAGATTACAGAAATACTGAGTCTCACAAGACCTGTTGTCTTTTGAGTTAAAAAAGTGTTTCATATTTTTGTATCAATCATGTGCAATGCAAACTTCAACGCCAAACAGTACCAAATACCGATGAACAACATTTCAGGTAAAATTTTGTTTCTCAATATTTAATTTTCACAGTAAATGTATATTAACCTATAGCTTTTAATAATCTGTTTACAGTCAACAGTCTTTTTTCTGATACCATCAGTAGAGTGAAAACAGTGAGCTAGATCAGGCGTTGCGCAGCAGTTGTGCTGCTGTTCACACACTATTCATGAGAGGCCTCGTTCTCCTCCAACTAACTCGGATTCATAAACTATTTAAGCTGCAACAATTTCCCATCACTCCTTTTGCCCGTCAGCGCTGCTGATGCCCTGAAAGCATAGCAGGCCCACCACCTAGCATCCACCTGTAGGCTCCATGAGGCCTCTGTGCAAACATACCTGTGTGATTAAGGTCAGATCCTAGACGCCAACTGCTGTATATCCTACTGCTGTGATAATAAACACTGATGGAATTTTCTTAAATCAATATTTTGAGCACTACATTGAGGCCCCCTCAGGCTCATTTTACCTGTGATCTGTACAAGACCTCCTTGATCTTGCGAAATAATTCACCGGTAATTAAAATAGACACTTCCATTGAGCTTACTGTTTGCTGAGAACTGTTCCTGCATGTTTTTTAGACTTGCACACACTTCACATTAAATGGAGAGCTATAATGTTTCTGTTATTGAACAACTCAAGACATTTACATGATAACAGGGTTAGTGGTGTTGGGTTTAAACATGCATAAACAATGTGGCCCAACATGTGGGTTTCATTACCTTCAACATCGACCGGCAGCATTTGTTTTCATTTTGCACTAATAATTATCAATGATTATCAATTATCAGTCATAATTACAACTTTGATGTTGATGTGATGCTTTTTTTCCAGTGTGAGGTTTGTAATTACGCTGGCACTAAATGTTGCATTACTCAAGTATATTCTTGGTGTGTGGCGGTCTCTGCTTGGGTTGTACCTTTTCTGTGATTCTCACTATTGCAGGCAGTGAGATCCTGAGTCATGTTCAGTTGGATGACCTGAGGGCGCATCTTTCCTTTGTGTCGGTAAAGCTGATGTCTAAGAGGACTGTAGTCGCAGCATGAGCTTGAGTGTTTTTGCTGAGTGCTTACAAAGGATGATGGTGATCAACTCCAACAACACATTATGGTTCTCTGCTGAAAAATGCACATTTGGTCACATATGGTTTGTGTGATTTGTTCCCACAAGTGACAGGGAATCAAATGTTTCATGGGTTTTGGGGATTAAGATTGAAAACATCACAGACCAATTGTCTGATTTGATCTGTTTACCTGTTGTTAGTGGCTCATAGATCTTTTTACTTTCCTTCACATGGTGTCCTGGTTCAGCTGTAGAGGTGAGGGAAGGAGCTCAGACATCAGGGTCAGCTGACGTAGAATATCTTCTTGTTGCTTTGTTTTGGAGGTACACGTTTTATTTATAGAGGGAAGAAAATATTTCTACTAGAAGACAACCATGGAAGTATTCATATCACACGCCAATACAATCATCCTTTACTAAACAACCGGCATTAATCATCAGTGGAGGATCAGTGAATACTTGTCCTGTGTTGTGATGCTTTGAATTCCTCTTGGTTGGACTCTCCATCTGCTTGGCCACACTGAATGAGCCATTTCCCCTTTCACCTCCCGCTTTGCATAAAGCCTATAGAAATCCCAGGAACAGGCTTACACACATTTGCCTGTCACATTAAGTTGGCACCTCACTTCCCTTTGGCCCTTCAACCACTGTGACCCACCCAAACAAACGACTTGTTCATACAGCACAAAGGGCTCTGGTTCTCTGTAAGCCTTCCGGCATCATTTCACTTCTCTCTCTCTCCACTGTGACCTCCGCTAACCTTTACTTCCTCCTCTTTCTTTCCTTTTAAAAGTTACTTTATTTGTGCTGGTATTTTATTTAAAACCAACAAATTATGTTGAATGAGGAGGTTTTTATCTTTATTTGAACTTGATAAACATGCTATTTCGATGAATACCCTGTAACCACATCCAATGTATTGAGGTTCTGGTTGAAAAGTTTAATTAATGTCAAGAAACACAATGAAATCCTTGTTAAAAAATAGGGGGGGGGGGGTCGGATGAAACAATACTATTTTTCTTTCTTAGCACCTGCACACAGTTTCATCTCTGTATTCTCTGTCACTATTCAAAATAGCTGATCTGATCTACAAGGACAGGCATATGTACCAGATGTCGCAGTAGGACTGTGTCCACACAGATACAAGAGCCTGGCCGATTACTAAGTGGAGTTTCAAAATGATCAATAATCTTCTTCTTCTCCTTTCGGCTTTTCCCTTCAGGGGTCGCAACAGCAAATCAGTTGCCTCCATCTAACCCTGTCTTCTGCGTCCTCTTCTCTCACACCAACTACCTTCATGCACTCTTTTACTAAATCAGTGAACCTCTTTATTAGTCTTCCACTGTCTCTAGACCAAACAACATTTCTGGTCTCACCAGTTTTGTACGCATTTCCTTTCATTTTAGTTGAAACTCTTCTATCACACATCACACCTGACACTTTTCTCCACCCATTCCATCCTGCCTGTACATGCTTCTTCATGTCTTTTCCTCACTCTCCATTGCTCTGGACTCCCTGTAACCTCACTCTTCCACTTGGATCCCTCTCATTCACACACATGTACTCTGTCTTACTGTGGTTAACCGTCATTCCTCTCCTTTCCAGGACAAACCTCCACCTCTCTAGCTTCTCCTCCGCCTGTTCCCTGCTCTCACTACAGATCACAATGTCATCTGCAAACACCATAGTCCATGGAGATTCCTGTCTAACCTCATTTGTCAGCCATTACCATAGCGAACAAGAAGGGGCTCAGAGCTGATCCCTGATGTCTGCAAACGGCCTCCTGCAATAGCTTCACATTGACTTGTGGATGTCTTCAGGCTGAGGTGTGACAAACATTGGGCCATGGACAATTTCCTGTTTCATGGTGAATCATCAAATTTTGCCAGGCCTCCCTGTTCTCACCTTTCTAGTTATACAACAACCTGTGATGTTCTCATCAGTAAGGTGTTGAAATTGGCCAAATTCCTAGTTGATCAGCTACAATCCATACTAGGAATTCCTCCATCTTCAAAGGGTGAAACACACACACAAATTGCATAAAATGAAAGACTTTCTGTTGGGTTTAGATCAGTGGTTCTTAATCTGGGTTCGATCGAACCCCAAAGGTTCGGTGAGTTGGTCTCAGGGGTTCGGCGGAGACGGATTTACATGTATAATGGAACGTGATGGGAGTCAGCGTCCTATCTGCATGATTTACAATGCCAAGTTAAGCAATTCTAGTCTCGCACTGGCAAAAATGAAAGAACACTTCATTAAGCTGCATGGAAAAGAAAAGAAAGAGACTTTGCAATGAAAATGGCACAAGAGTAGCACTTGCCAAGGTGAAGCCACGCATATTTGAACTGGTCTCTCAAAAGCAACAGCAGAAGTCACACTGATTTGCAGGTAGGTAATTTCATGTGAGTTCATGCAGTGTCTTGGTTTTGTTCTTTGAAAAAGATCACATTAATGCACAGTTCATTAAATGCACCAAAACATATACTTATGTCTTAAATTTGAAAAAAAAAAAAATTTACTAAAGAAGGGTTCAGTGAGTGAGTGAGCATATGAAAGTGGCAGGGTACCTCCAACAAGGTTAAGAACCACTGGTTTAGATCATGCCCACAAAAAATGTGTTTTAATGTATTGTATCTTACATTTATCAGAATATTTCTTGCTTCTATATGAAAAAATGCAGAAAGGGCTGCTTCATTAAAATTTTCTAGAGGCAGACAGTCATTTTGCCAGAGTGACCCCTTACCTATATTAAATCATAATGTTTATTTTTTCTGAGTTTTCAGTTTCTGAGCATTATTGGTCTGTAAACACCAGCTGTCTGTTTTAGGGTGAAAATGGACTGTTAATGAATCAACAGATTAAAACTCACAATATTCATACTAAAGCATCATCAAAGTTTACACCTCCTTTGACCCAATTTGAGTTCACTGTGGCCAACAGGCAAGTGAGAGTGCATTAAATTATGAAGTATTACATAGAGACATGTTATATCTAACAATGTGCAAATCGTCATGTTTGGGGTTGATTGGTCTGTGGACAGTAGATATATAAGGCCTTCTGGTTCTGTGGAAAAACATTGCAATTTGAAAATCCAAAAATTATCTGATCATCTGCTACCTTCCCTTAAGGACCACAATCCACAAATTAACATTGAAATAATTGAAAATATTTTGAGTTATCCTGGGTAAAATCATATAATTCATATACACATGAAGCAAAGTGACCTAGGGTAAGTCGCGGGATGTTGCAGTCTCTGACTGCCTTGTTCTATCTGCAACGGTGGGGAAGATATTTGGTGGACGGACGGATTGACTGACGGACGAACACACAAACACTGACAATTACAATACATCACCGCTTCGCGGGATGTAAGTAATATATGTAACAAATGATAAAGTGTGATAATAAAAGCAAAAATATCAAGCACACAGGAGCCACGTCTTTACACCATGGACGAGAACGAGATGCGGTCTCAGATGATGTTGTATCCTTCCACCAACTAGCAGTGGTGTCCTGAAGCACGACTCATAACAAGGATTTCCGCTCATATCTCGAACAAAAATATGGACCGAGCGACGTTTCGTAACTCGGGTCACTTATATGTCAAGGTACTACTGTAGCTGGAAAACCAACAGAAAATGAGTCACACAGCATAAACATGAAAATTATTTTGATTTAGTTTGGACTAAGGTACATGGGGATGCTTTTGAAACAATCATGTGATTTATATTTGTCCAAATGTTTTGGTAAACTTCATGCCATGTTCCACTGCTGGATGATTTCCTTGTGAGCTTTTCTGAAGTGCTACTTCTGCCCTGTTGTCCTAATTATCTCTGAGGACATCCTTGTTACTACTCCAAATGATGGAGGAGGACGGATGGAAGTTTATAATCATGTTCAATTAGGGCTCCTTCACCATTTAATTGAGCCATTCCGCTGTGCTAATTATTTATTTGTACCAATTATTTGCTTTGCTGTGCTTGTTAACCCCCACCGTCACCTTGGTGGTTAAAGCGATTGCTGTGAGGATTGTTTCAACAGTTTCACTTTAACCTATTTAATGAAAAAGGATGTTTTTTCTGTTGCAACTGTTCTGCTATACATCAGGTCATAACTGTGTATCACATAATGCATTCCTTTTTCCAAGAAATGTGTTTACATCTGTTGACACTATTTTTTGCTGCTTTTGGTCAAAAACATAAGAAATCTTCCAAACCCATCAGACATGATGGAAAATTTTAGCTTTAAATTACAGTAATCAAGATTGGGTGGGGCAAATGGTCCTACATCACATCCTTCCATCCATCCATTAATCCATCCATCCATCCATCCATCCATCCATCCATCCATCCATCCATCCATCCATCCATTAATCCATCCATCCATCCATCCATCCATCCATCCATCCATCCATCCATCCATCCATCTTCTCGTAGACAAGTCGACCGTACATAGCACATCTAAACATTCAGAAAAGTTGTCGGATTACATCTGATGTAAACTTGTGAAGTTTGCTCCACATGTTGAGTTGTAAAGGTTTTTTTTTTAACATCATGCTCAAAAGCCTGAAAAGAAATTCAGCTGGACTGGAGTAATGTTTTGCTGTCCATTGAGAGAAATGGCATCTGATATTATGATGCCCAGAATCAATAAGATTGAAATCAAATTTAGCCAGAAGGTCTAACATTCACACAAATAATACGATTTACCATGGCCAGTGTGTAGATTTGGAGGTTACTGAGGCAGAGAGACTTAGCATTAAAGCAGTTCTCAATTATGAATCACTGCAAGACAAGAGAAAACTTCAGGAATTGCAAAACAGAGTAGAGAAGCACCGAGACAATGAAGCTGGCTGTTTTATTAAACTAAAACCTGTTTGGACTCTCTCGTCTTCCTTGTGTCAACTCCCATCTTTTATGGTTACCTATCTGTACACTTATATTCCTCTCTGTCATATTCTCCGCTTGACTCATGGCATGCCTTCTCTTTTAAATGCTCCTCATTATTTCCTTTATTTAGTCTTCATGTTTCCTTTGTTGTCCGCAGTATCCAAGTACATTTTTTACATGTTGTTTCTGTGCTTTGAAGTGAACTGAACTGAACTGGATCCAATTTAATTGAGTTGAATTGAATTAAATTTATTTGAATTGCATTGAATTGAATTGAATTGAATTGAATTGAATTGAATTGAATTGAATTGAATTGAATCGCGATGCGCTGGCAACATGGCTGGAGCGTCTCCCTGCTTAATTCCCGTAAGTCTGCTGGGACAGGCTCCAGCAACCCCCGTGACCCACGTAAGACGTGGATAAGAAGGTGAATGAATTAATGACTGAATTGAGTCATGGACAAACTGACCCAGTTTCCAGATTCGTTTGTAAAATTATTGTTCATGCTGGACCGTACCGCCAAAAAACCAGCAGACCCTTTGGCTTTCTTCTACCAGCTTGAGAGACAGCAATGGTCTGGGGTGCAAATTATGTAACCAGAAATTCCTATCAGTGACGGTCAGAGAAAACACTGACTCGTACACTGGCAACTGCAATTTTCAGCTCAGCCTCAGAAGGCATGTGGAAAAATATGCCCATTTACGCATGTATAGCTCGGCCATATGTACAGAGCCTTCAACCCACACAGTTAGGTGAAATGCATGGCAAAGAAATTGCCCCATATTGCATGCCTGACCACCCTATCTCACTCCTCTGTCACACACAGTCAGAAATCTCAGCCTTACAGCTAGCACCCCCACAAAAGTGAAAATGAATGCACTCACCACCTATGGTGAGAGCAGAACGAGCGAGTGGGAAAGGGTGTGGGTGGGGAAGAAGAAGAAGAAGGAAAAGATATGGCATCTGATCAGGGCGATGAGTCGGTAAAATTGGATTCACAGACTCTGGCATGAATTGTTGAGTAATTGTATGGAGTCCTGCACATGACAAAATATATACAGCAAAAATGTGAAAGCTGCAATGTCATAATCACATCCTTGTTGTTATTGGCATGTTCGTTTATGGAACATTTTATGACTGGACCCTGTTTCACAATCATGACTGATACCAGCACAATGCCACAAATGCCCAAACTAGTTTGTCTTTTTCTCAGGTGTGTGTGGGAGTGTGAAATGTGAAATGTGAAAAGTGAGTGTGACTGAATGTGACTGTTTCAAGTGAGGCAACTGGGTATGTTTGTGTGTGTGTGTGTGTGTGTGTGTGTGTGTGTGTGTGTGTGTGTGTGTGTGTGTGTGTGTGTGTGTGTGTGTGTGTGTGTGTGTATGTGTGTGTGAGTGGTTTGCCAATCCATACAGATCCTGCACTGTCTCATCCCTCCCACCACTACTCCTGTTAGCAGGCCTGAAAATACAAACCACCCCGTCTGGAAACAAAGCCATTAACTCACAATGTCTCTGTCTCCTTCACACCTCTCTCCTTGGGTTTAGATCTCCCCTCCATCACATTTCACTTGTTTCATATCAGGATTTGTACTGACAAATTATTAGAAGTCTGTGTGACATAACAATTTGAGTGAGTTTTTTATCGAAAATTACACCCAGAGTAACAATTTCACATATTTTACAGCAGTGACTTTTATCCTTTTTCCCGGAACAATCCCGTTTGACTGTTTGCCAAGGCAAACTTGCATCATCATGGATCCAGAACATCCAGGTTTGTGTTATTGTTAAACATATTTTTAAAATATACATTTAAGGATCCCTTCAATTCATGATCACTTCCATTTTCTGTATTGTACAGTGGCTAAAAAAAGTTTGGGCACCCCTGATAATTTTCCAGATTTTCCTTTATAAATCACTAGTTGTTCAGATCAGCAATTTCAGTTAAATATATCATATAGCAGACAAACACAGAGGTGTTTGAGAAGTGAAATGAAGTTTACAGGATTTACAGAAAGTGTGCAATAATTATTTAAACAAGACTGGACAAGTGCATAAGTTTAGGCACCCTTGTTGTTTTATTGATTTGAATAACTTTAGCACCAATTATTGGAACACAAAATTTGTTTAGTAAGCTCATTAACCCTTGACCTACACATAAAGGTGAAGCTAATCACGAGAAAGGGTATTTACAGTGGCCAATTGTAAGTTGTTGTCCTCTGCATTTTCTATGAAGAGTGGCAACAGGGGAGCCTCAAAACAACTGTCAGATGACCTGAAAACAAAGATTGTTCAACATTATGGTTCAGGGGAAGGATGCATACAACTATCTCAAAGATTTCAGCTGTCAGTTTTCTCTGAAAGGAACATAGTGAGGAAATTGAAGAACACAGGCACAGTTCTAGTTAGGGCCTGGAGTGGCAAGCCAAGAAAAATGTCAGATAAGTGGAGGTGACGGATGGTGAGAACAGTCAAAGCAAAGTCATCCAACAGATCAGCTCCAAAGACTTACAACATGATCTTTCTGCAGATGGTGTCACTGAGCATCGTTTAACTATTCAGCACACTTTGCACAAAGCGATGCTCTATGGACGAGCACTGCTGAAGAAACTTTGTCCGTGCACATGCCACAAACAGAGTCGCTAAAGCACATTTGGACAGGCCAGCTTCAATTTGGAATGAGGTACTCTGGACTGGTGAAACTAAAATTGAGTTATGTGGACACAACACTGGGCGGTACGCATGGCAGATGAAGAAAACGGCATTCCAAAACAAACACATGCTACGCACAGTAAAATTTGGTGGTGGTCCCATCATGCTGTGGGGCTGTGTGTCCAGTGCAGGTACTGGCAATCTTGTTGAAGGTTGCATGGATTCCAGTCTGTATTGGCAGATTCTTGCAAACAATGTTTAAGAATCTGAGAAAGTTGAAGTTGGGGCTGGATAAGTCAACAGGATAGCGACCCTAAATGCTGTTCAAATTCTACTAAGGTGTTCATGGAAAGGAACAAGTACAATGTTCTGGAATAGCCATCTCACTCCCGGACCTGAATATTGTCAAAAATTTGTGGTGTGATTTAAAGCGGGCTGACCATGCTGGCAACCATCAAACCAACTGAACTGGAGTGTTGTGAAGACATACAGTCAAAAATACGATTAACTTCAATTTAGACCCTCATTGGAAGCTATAGAAAGCATTTAGAGGCTGTTATTTCTGCAAAAACAGGCTCTACTAAATATAGATGGAATTTTTGTCTTAGGGTGCCCAAATTTATGCACCTGCCTACTTTTGTTTAAATAATTATTGCACATTTTCTGTAAATCCTATAAACTTCATTTCACTTGTCAAACAGCACTGTGTTTGTCTGCTATATGATATATTTAACTAGAATTGTTGATTGTTGATCCAAACCTGACATTCCATGATCTGTAAATCCACTTCCTTAAAGGTAGATGGAGAAGAGCCAACAGAAATCAGCTCGTGGTCACGCTGAGACAAGTAAAACCTTCCAATGCCAAACCGCGTTGGTTTCCTTTCACCTCCAGGCCTTCAGTGACAAACGGGAGCGGCCCAGCCTTGGTATGCTGAGACTATCAGAATGAAGTTTGTTATAGTTTTAAACCTTTTCTGTTTGTTAAGCACGTGTTGCTCAGGGGCATTGGCCAAGATTTTAGTAGCACTGATGTAATGAGTCCATTAGCTGTACCCTACCACCAACCCTAGAAATCTGAACAGGTTTGAAATTCTTCTCTAATCCTCAGATATATTTTTCAGGCGGGAGCGGCGGCGTTCTGTTGCATTATGTTGCTAAGCTCTCAGCTTCTTGTGTTTCCAGTCAAATCGATCTTCTCATCTAATTCTCTGCAAAAACAACAGCAACACTGCCAGTCATCAATAACAAAGAAATGGCCCATTTTACAAAAACTGTTTTATTGATTTATTAACAACTGTACATTTCTTTTCAGTGCTGACAGCATTTGCTACATACTTTGGCGTGATTCAGAGAGGCTAGTACATCTCGCCCCCTTTTATTTTCTGGTGGGTGACAGATGCTGACAGGTCGTGACCACAGTGTACAAACTCAAATTATCCATTGTTGTCTTAAAGTTAACAGTTTGAGACATCTGATCTTCTAATTTGTGTTTTTCTGTTGTCACTCCCTCCTTCCTCAGGAGCACCGAGACTTCTCTCTGCCTCTCCCATCTCCCATCACGGACAGCCATATTCCAGGAATATTGATAAAGGGGAAGAAGGATTAAACAGCTCAGCGTGGACTCTTTGAATTTAGTCTGTAGCCAAGAATTCAGTGGTGAATTTCAACATCCATATTAAGTCAAGTTAGCAAAAAGCACATTGTCTCTCAGTCTGTACACGCTGCAGTGATTCGGCTGCCAACTAAGGTCCATGGGTTAGGCTAAACAATAAACATTTCCAATCTCCCATATTCTAACAAGGTGAAACAAACAGAAGAGGAAGATTGCACAGACAAGAACGTACACTTTAAAAAGGTCTTTATGTATTCATATGAATTAAATTTACAACCTTCCTGAATGATAGCGTCCTGTTCTGTCCCAAAGTGGTCCAAACCAGCCGTGGCTCTCTCTGAGTCAGAGAACGAAAACGTTTTCATAGTCTGATAAGAGCACTGTGACAAAAGGCCATTTAAAAATCTCCACAAAACATCCTATTTACAAATTTCATGCTCCTCGGTTTGATTTCTCGAAAAAACAAAAGTCAGCCTGGAGAATGTGCTTTAAGAAAATCAAAATGGTAAAAGTGTTGAAAAAGTTTTCATCTACGTTCTGCTCTCCACTCAAATATCAAGGCAAAGGACAGAGTGGGCCAAAAACAAATCTTCACAAGAACACCCAGGACAGGAAAATATATATATTTTTATATTTTGTATAGTATGTCTTATTTAATCCGATATGTACACTTTTCACAAGCTGTCTGGGAAAGAACTTTCTCCAAAACAAAGCGCCGCTTCGTTGGGATCCACTCAAACACTCTAAAAGAAAGTAAAAGGCACAAAAAATGTATCACACCCCCCCCCAAACCCTCCAAAACAAAAATGAACGTCTTTCCAGAACAAACATCCTTGGCGAAGCTTCTCCAACTGATTTCCACCAGTTAAGTTTCCCGTATCTGTAGCCGATCTCATCCTGTTGTAGTCCCCAGATGGATATTTGTGAGAAAGGCAGAAGTGCTGAGGCAGAGAAGGAGCCTCTCCGTCTCTAATAGATGACCTCGTAGACGGTTGCTTTCTTGTCACCAGATCCTGTCACAATGTATTTGTCATCCGCTGAGATGTCGCAGCTCAGGACGGAGGACGACTCCTTCGACTGTGGTAAAAAAAACAACATAAGTCTCCATTAAATATTCTGTGTTTCTATTACTTCTCAAGTTAGAGGAGCGTAAGCTTTTATTTACTTCTGGTCATTACAGTTGAATTTTGTCATGAAGCTATGCTTGAAAATTAGTCTCAAGCAGCGATAACTTTCATTAAGTACTATCCTTCACCTGGTTTGTGTTTCAGCTCCTACATCAATTCTAAAGAGAATTTCAGTTTGAAGGTGACACAATATTGGGGCATAAAGAAAATGCTTCCAATTTGTTTCGCAAACATTTACATTTGATAGACCAATCGCTGCTTTTTGAAATCCAACACAGTTTGAATAACTACTGTTATCCAAACTGTGATGGTCTACTAAGTTGAACAGTTTCTGTGTGTCTGCTTACCTGGAATATGCTGGCGCCATACGGAGTCCTCCATGCATTCAGCAGATTGTCCTTCCCTGTGCTCACAAACCATTTACCTGCAAACACAGCAGACATGGAGACTCAAACCATTTCCACTCCAGTAATTAATTAAACCACCCTCTGGTTAATTACCCAATTGACTAGTTGGCCAACGATTTAATCAGTGACAGTATAAGCTCAGACGCTGTGAGCATCAGCTGTATGTACCGGTTCTGTGGTGGCAGTGATACAAAACTGTTGAGGGGAGTCTTGTGGAGGTAATAAATACTGACAGTTGTTTCAAAATAAGTGAGATAGTAAAGCCTTATTTATCTGAGCCTTAAACTCAAACCAGCTGCTCTCCCTGGCAGGCAGAATGGTCTAAACTGTGCGAGTAATGACAAAGTTTCCTCACGAGCCTTAATGTGAATACAGATACAAGCCGCTGCATGCTTTAAACTGTACAGAGTAATCTGTCATTCTGACACAATTCAGTGCAGCAAACAAAATAGTCAAGTATTCATCAAACTCACTAGAAATTCTGAGGTAAAATAAATATCAAGAAATTTCAAGCTGCTGATGTTTCAATTTCCACAGAAACTAAAACAAATATTTTAAGCGTTGTACACAAGAGACCAAACAGAAATCGTCTCCACTGTGAAAATCAAGTCATCAGACAGGAACTGAAGACCTGGCTGTCGAGACAATCCTGGTTGTAACACAATGTGTTAGAATAATGTATATAAGTTATCTCATATTTACTCTTTTAATATTCCTTTATTATCTGGAAAATAAAAGAACTGCAAAAAACCATTTTCACTCCATTGAAACGCATGGCAGTAGCAAAGAGTTAAAGTCAGTTTTTCCCTTTAAGAAATTACAGACATTTTGATAAAAAATAACAGAATTAACCTCAGACATCGGTGATATGGGTGGAACTATGCAGAGTACATTTCTCTTCACCTCCTTGTCCTCGTTGGCAGCAACTGTCATCAAATAACCATTGCAGTCTGAAGATGTGCCAATTTATTAGCCTGACCATGACCCAGAGAGACATCTACACCGTGACACATTATCCTCTGACCATCGACAATTTAAATAGCAGTGATGGACTAAAATAGTTCCACTTTAAAAACTATTTTCCCTGTTGAATTCCTGTCCACTCTTAAAGCCTAATGATAGAGCTGTGCTCATACTGGTGCACACTAAGGAGCCTTTTTGCCTGGGACTTACCACAGTAGGCAAACTTGAGTGAGAGGACGCAGCTTTCATGCAGGTGCAGCTGGTACTTGTCAGGCTTGGTGTGGTGAAGAACCTCCACATTGCTGCTCTCCATACCGACAGCCAGCCATTCTCCAGTGGGACAGTAGCCCAGTGAGAAGATCTGCAACACGGATAAAGCCACACCGTCAGCTCAGACATCATCCGCAAAAAGTGTGAATTAGTAACAAAATTAGTTTCAATGCTTTTAAAAACAAGGATCGTTTTAAAAATAAGGTTGTGACTGATTTCCCCTACCTGTGAGGTGAAGTCGTGTTGCTGGAGCTGTCGTCCCTCTCTCAAATCCCAGGAGCGGACGGTGTTGTCGAGCCCTCCGGTCCATAATTTGGTCCCGTCGTGGGAAATGTCGATGCAGCTGGCTCCATCTGTGTGACCCTGGAACTGCCTGGAACAAGACAAGACACCAAACATGAAGTGGAGAGCTGTGCCTGAGGAATTCAATCCGAGTGAATTAAGTTTACATTCACTCAGAATCCCCCCTCCCCCCCAGCCAAAGGACTAACCTAACGAGGGTCTGGTTATGGAGGTCCCACACGGCGATGTTTCCATCTGAGCAGCAAGAGAAGCAGACCTTGGCGTCGGGGCTTATAGCCAGCGCGTAGCAGGCTGGTGCAGAGGAAGTGAGTTCGGCCTTTATGCGGGGTGTCTGCGAGGCCAGGTCCCAGATGGTGAGTGTGCTGGCCTCGCCCCCCACAATCAGGGTTCGGCCATCAGGCAGCAGCTTGCAGGAACGAATGTAGTTGTCCCTGTTCTGAGAAAAAATACAAAGTTATGACACTGTCACAAGCTTGATCATTTATCGTAATTTATATGTAAATTTAAAAAGATGCTAAACAGTTTAATAACAGCAAACACTTTAGAAGAAAAAATTATTTAATTCCATTGTACCTGAGGTTTATCTTCATCAGCTGTTTACAACACAAAGTAATACTTTTACTGACTACTGCAGGCTCTCAGTTATTCAACTCTTTAATGACAAACTTGTCAATAAAAATCAGGCTTCTAATCATGTAATTTAGCGTAATGATGACTGATCCGGTTACGGAACAGAGAGGATGGTGAATCAGAGAAAGATGGAGAAGGTGCGGCAGCTTACGGTGAAAAAAAAAATGTTTGCAGATGTCAGCTCTCACCTGAGAGCAAATATGGTGTCGCTCTGAACGAAACATTTTACAATCACACAAGAACAGAGGGAAAACAAATAATTGTCTGGAGCGTCAGAGAAAGTCCCCCAAAGGAGATCAATTTCTACAAAGCGCTGGCAGTGAATGAGTTAACAGTAGCATCCTGTGTCAAACATACAACTTAAAATCTGCTGCATTTAATTTTTTTTTTTTTTTTAAAGGGCTTGTGTGATTTGGCTATTGCATCGATAAGCGGCTGCTAATAAACATGATAAACAATGGGGATGAAAATTTTGTTCCAACTGTATAAAAGAAAGAGATTGGAAGCACACACCCAAATAAAGCTGTGAAGACTGAAGGATTGACTCTGTTTCATGTCATAGTGAACATGTCAGCGTTAACAAGGGCCTTTTGGGAAAAAGTGGGGATAAAGCTGCTGGCCAGGCTCCAAAAGAGCAGGAAGACAGAGATCAATAGGAGTGTGGAAGCTCACGGTCAAATGAAAACAGCACCTGGGTGGCTTTATAAGAAGCAATTGCACTCCAGACGCACCTTAAGGGTGTTGGAGACCGGATGAAACGAACGGCACCGAGCCAGAGTATCAAAATGAGAAATGGGAGGCAGTTGGGAGGAAGTAATGAGCTGGGTAAAGGCGGACAGGGTTGGCCAATCAGAACATCATTACTCAGCAGGACTTTTTCCCCCCCTCACCCAGGACTACTTCAGCACAGCAGTAAAACACTTTGCTGAATTATTCACATGTCGGCGTGCTGGGATCTGGAGGAAAACCACCCTGTGAGGTTGAGTCAGGCAACATTTGATACTCAAGAAAATCTTAATCAAGGGGACCAATTTGCAAAGGTGTTAACATGGATGGACTCTTTAGTACCAGTGTACACTGTATATCGTTCACTGTGACAACACAGATGTCAAATCACATCAGCATGTTCTACTTACAAGGCAGTCGAGTTGGGACACAGGGCTCTTGCTGCCCGGTTGACTGATGTCCCAGATCTTGACACAACCCTTGCCACCGGTGTAGACGTGGCGTGTTGGGTTGCTGATGGTAACAGCACACACTACTTCCCCATGGCTAAGTGTGTTGATTTGTCGGGCGTGGCGGGGGATGCCAGGACCTATTAAAGCATCTGGAGGGAAGGGCACGGGCTGCATCTGACCGTCTGCACTCACGTGAAAAGAATACGCTCTGCAGAAGAGGGAGGGAAAACTGGTGAGTGTGGAAAAATAAAAAAAAGTATAGGAGAAATACCTAAACGCAAAACACTCACGGTTTCCCTCCAGAAATAGATGTGAGGCTGGCTGGCAGGCCGGGAGCTCTCATGTGAGGATGAGGGTCAAATCCTGCCTGCGTGAGTAAGAAGAGCAGAGTAAAGAAACAACCCTACGAAGATAAATTAGCCTAAGCTAATATTCAAAATGAAAAAAAAAAAAAAAAAAAAAAAAAAAAAGCTTCACTTTATCTGCCAACACCCCAAGGACCTCTTGTACCATCATTTCCAGGCGAGTCCCTTGAATGGAAATTCAGCTTCGCTACATGCACAGAAGCTTTACACAGCGCTACAACGTCCCACTTGCTAATGCTAATGAAAGCCTGGGAGATTTCCAAACACGCAGGCACGTTTTAGGGGTGAGAAATTCATTAAAGCCTTCGGAATGCTAACTAACTCACATCAAAGTAAAGGAGCGACGGCATCTTTGTACTTTCTCATTTAGCACAAACAACAAGCCGCAGCTAGCAAACAGAAATATTCACAATAAGTTATGGGAATACAGGATGAGTGCTTCGGTTTGGCAAAGTCAATTTGGACAAGTTTTTACAAATTAGAAGCGAGCTGGATGATTCATACAGATCCTGACGATGTGTCGGGTCAACGCGATGAAAGCGGAAAAGATTCAAGAACGTGCAAACTGAACATAAAGGGGTGGAATAATTACAATTGGTGAACGTCCATAGGCGGCGGCCGCTGCAGCACTCATCTGTGGTGAGATGAGACCTGGATAGACGCCTGGGCTGGTGAGGGATCCGTTCATTTCATGATGACCTATCATAGCAAATGGGCTGGCATAGGAACCGGCGATGGACAGAGGTGTTCGCAGGGCAGGAGCAGCTGCAGAGAAAAGAGCTGATTTATAGACACCCAGCAGAACAAGAGACGGTTATGTCACCAAAGGGTTGCAACAAACTCACTCCACCTTCTGAACAAGACTGAATTATGAATTATGACTGAAAGCTCAGGAATGGTGAATAATGAACTTTGATGTGAGATGGATTAGTAATTAATTGTTTCATGAATGAACTTAATTATCTCATGAACACATTTCCAGATTGTACAGATGATAAACTGTATTCTCCATCTATCTTTTTAGGATTTGCTGATGTCCACATTGATTCCACTTTTTTTTTAGACCGTCACCTGAAAACAAGCAAGGTGTGGAACCTTAATTACAGCTGAAGCAGCAGCTTTATTACCTGTCAGTCAGTGACTTCATTGTGTTCTAAATGAACGTGACATTTAAGGCGTGTGAATACCTAATGCTTCCATTCCAGGTGGTTTGCCCATTGTGAGAGTTCGAAGTCCTGGTGTGGTGCTGGTTCCTGGTGTCGGGGCCTCATTTCTTGGTGTAGGTGTGTTAGACTTGAGACTTGGTGTGGATGACTTGTCATTCTAAAACAGAGACACTCTTTAAATTTGTTTTATCTTTTCACCACTTACAGTTTTAAATCCATGCCAGAGTCAGAAAAGAAAAAAAAATCCCCTAGTGAGTCAAAAATACCCCAACTGGTATGGAAATCCAAACCGACAATCTAAATGGACAGCTCAAGGTAATCCAATCTAACACTGACACCTCATTACAGCCATGGAGTGTGTCTGTGAAGGGAGCAGAGGCATAACCCCTTGCTTAGAATGAAGGCTTGTTAACAGTGGACAGAGTAGTGGCCCCAACATTTCTCTCATACTGAATCCATCTTTTCTTCCTCTGCAAATCTTCCTCTGTGGACTTTAACCTTATTACACATTCACTAATAAGGGCCAGACAGAGGTTTGGTGTCTTGGGATTTGGAGAGCAGTGAAGTAGGTTATAGGTCTATCTTAATCTTTAATGAAAAGATTTATGTAAAGCAGATATATAAGACTGATTCATCCTGGTTAATGAGCTTTGTGTAGTGGAGAAAACAATAGTTGGAGAGGCAGAAGAGGAGACAAAACAAGAGAAGAGGGAGAAAACAGCTCCCTTGCTGCTGTCTCTGTTATTTACAGCTGCAGGTCAAGGAAGAAATGACCACTTATTGGTTAAGCCATAAAGGAGATTGAGAGGAGCGAGCCACAGGGTTTGATTTCCTGTGAGTGCATCCACCCTCTGCCCCTTCAAGCCCCTAATAGCAGCCAACGGCTAAGCCTCCTGTGTAAGTCATTCACAGACACCCTCTTCACTTGACAAATACCCCGTAGCCCATCAGCCCCCCCCCCCCCCCCCCCCCCCCCCGCTGCAACCTGCTTATTTCATTCTTCTCTCTGGTGTTTCAGGGTGCCCCCTTACACTCATATGGGCGTGGTCCTTTGCTTTGGAGGATGGTGTGCTGCCTGAGGAGGCGACAGAGGCGGGGCTGTTGGGGGCAGCATCCTTCTTCAGGACGCGTGATTTATCCAGGCCATTTTCCGGAGGCGAGTGCGCGGGGCTGACTCGGGGGGTGGCTGGATCCTACGGGGTTAAACGAGACAGACAGGGAGCGAGACTGAGCAAACAGACCGGAGGAAAGCCACTGGCATGTACATGTAGGTCAAACAAACTGGGGCCTCATGTGCAAACACAGATAAATATACCTGTGCATGCTCACGCTCCCCCCCTCAGGCACATACACACTTTCATTCACCTGTCACTCCCATTTCTCTTTGTGTTCTTTATTTTACTTCCCGCATGAATGGCAAAAGAAATACGGCAAGTAAGCATGCACTCATGACACACACAACCGATATTATGACAGACTTTTTGGCTATGCTGTGAAAGCTGTTGAGGCTTTGACAGACTAATGACAAAAGGGCAGTGTTTAGTTTCTGTGCAGCGTTCACAGGGTGGAATGTGGCCGAGCAGCTCGACTCAGATACGGTCTCACCTCGTTGGAAACATCCACCACCAAGTCGTCACTTTTGTCTCCATCGCTGTCCTGGAATGAAGGTGTGACAGTCTTAGTTTAAAATGATAAACTAACAGTTTATACCAGGAAAGGAATCTATGACTGTAAGATTCACTGAAGAACAGATACATTTTTGGACTTGGAAACTAATTATCTCTTTATGTTTATATCATATTGAACTTAAGAAAATTCTGTTTGGGGTTAAATACTTGGATGTACATCACATGAGCACAGCTTTTACCACATTACCACCACATTACCACATATTAGAGCCACATTACATATTTTTTTTCTTGGAACGTAGATGCCTGTAAATTAACTAATTTTTTAAACTGTGCTTGACAAATATAAGAAGAAACATGCAAGAGAGCAAGAAAAATCCAAACAAACACTCACATATCTGCTCATACTGTCTTTATCATCCACTTTGCGTTTCTTGGCGTCGAGACTGTAATCGGATGAACTGCGGTGTTTCTCACTTGCCGCCCGCAGGCTGTCTGATGGCGACACCGAGTTATTCTGCCAACATCAAAGACATGCAACCAGAATAAATCACTCTCCAGTAAGCTCTATAAATGCTCTCTTTATTAGCATTGTCAAAAAACTTTTGATGTACAGTAGAGAGAACTTGACTGACAGTTACACCATGCAGAACTTCAGTTTTAGCATGTATTATGTGAGCCCATTAAATAATGTAGACCTCACCTTGCTTTATCTCAAATACAGTATTTTCCGCACTATAAGGTGCACTGGACTATAGGCGCACCTTCAATGAATGGCCTATTTTAAACCTTTCTCATATAAAAGCCACATTGGATTATAAAGTGCATCTGATTATAAGGTGCACCTTCAATGAATGGCAAATTTCAAAACTTTTTTCACAAATAAGGCCCACTGGATTATAAAGTGCACTGAAAATTAAAGGCTTTTAGGTGCGCCTTATAGTGCGGAAAATAATCCTTATGTGAGATGAGATTACAAATATCCTACACATCAGTAAGATTCTCTCTTGGCTCTTCTGTAAGACATAAAAAGTACACCCCGCCATGTCAGTGTATATTCTAAGAATGTTTAGGGGCTTAAATGAATTTAGTGACAAACCCACATAAACCAGAAAAGCCAGAAATGACCAAATGGTGGTTTTTAGTCCAGGCATGGCTCTGGAGTCTTTTCATTTGTCAGAGCAGTGACAATATTGACTGTGCAGCTAAACGCACAATGCTCCAGGACTGATTTGGGATAGAAGGTGCAGAAGAGGACAGCTTAGCCCTGCTTCTACTGCCAAGGCAAAGAAGCAAGGAAACAGACGAGGCAGCTGAGCAAACACACAAAATGCCTTTGGGGGACAAAGGCATTAACTTCCATGGTAGGTGATACACGGGGCGGACAGAGCAGGAATGGAGATTAGTGAAGAGGGAGGTCTGGAGTATTTATACTGTACAGACACACAGAAAATAATCTGGAATCATCTTTTAGATCCTTATAGTCACCTGGTCCAAGACACCCTGGAACCTGCAATTAAAGCCAAAAGTTTGGACTCTTTGCCATACTTTTAATGAGAATCTCAACTACTGCTCAATTTCCTGTCAGACAGTCTAACAGGAGCTAATGACACATGTGCCAGAGAGAGAAATTCAACCAATATAACTGATCTCCGTTCCGCCAAAATCAAAGTAAACTCAAGAGCATTTAGATATCTAAAAAGCCAGTGAGGATTAGTCCTTGAGGACAGATCCGTCTGTGCAGATAAAGTCGTGTCCCATTCTTGATCTCAATCCCTGACAAAGAAACATGTTATACAAGAACATTTATACAACTTGGGGTACAAAAGCAGTGGAAATTAGATCATTCACTGGTGAATCTAAGCAGATGGAGAAACACAACAACAGGTGTATCCAGCTGTCAGACGCTCCTTAACATTATGAGCCTCTAAGTAGTAAAAACAAATGGTTTGTGTTTATTTATATTACTTCGCAATAACCCTAGGAGTACAATTAATGGCTCAGTTAAGAAGTCTCTACAAGTTACATCTTGTAGTGATGATGATTTTGATGAGCTGAACCCAATGTCTTTTTCCTGCTGAAGTTCTTTTCACCCAGGACAAGTACAACTTTTAATAATTTACTTTCAAGAGGAGACCTAGTATTGTCATTAAAATATGATTACAACTACAGATTAAAAATAACAGCAACAATAAAGAAATAATATTTACTGTGATATTCTCTGAGACGGTTATCATATCGTTAAAATGTAATGCTGTTATACCCTGGTCAAGGGAAGGACATTGCTCCAGGAAATGAACAAAAGTGTAATTATATATGTGTGAGCTCCAGATTCACTGAAACTCTGTGGCAGGTCAGAGACAAAAAGGCAGAAAATGAGGGCAGAGTTCATGATAATCACTGATAATACAAAAAACTAGGAAGGGAATAAAAAGACCATTGAGGGGACCTGGTCAATAGTGCAAAGACACCAAGAGAGAGAGAGAGTGTTGCCAGCAAAGAAAGGAGCTATGAAAGAGGCAGAGTGAGGGGAAAATGACAGAAAGAGAGGAAGAAAGACAAGAGAGCAAAACAGGAAAAGAACTTGGCAAGCAATGAGAGCATAGCAGTGTGGCAATGAGTTCTCCCCACCAGTGGGAATGCCCGGGCAGGTTGGCACTCTCTCAGAATCTGCAAACAGGGTTTTGTAGTCTGAGCACTGGTGTGTTGGGGTAGCACTGCCAAACAGGCTGACAGGCAAGGAGGCAGGAGGAGGCGGCAGAGGGGTGAAGATGAACAAACCCTGAGGCCAGCCCACACTGTCAGGCATCTTAACAAATCCCTGCCTTCATCCCAAACACAAAGATGTGGTGAAAAGGGGAGGCAGGAGAAGGAAGATGTCTAACATCTTGGACCGGGAGAGAAAAAAGAGCAGCAGAGAGGTAAGAGCCTGAAAAGTGATTTCAAAACGACCTGTGCTGGGAGAGCGTCAATGAAAGAAAAAAATCACTGTGGCTGAGTGACTAAACACACTCCAGACACCGCCAGCCAACCCAGCAGCACTCTGCTGTCTCCACCACCCTCCTTCTCAGGTCAAAATAGAGAAATTAGTTGAGCTACTACTGTGGAAAAGAAATCCACTCTGGTTGGGTGTGAAGAGGTGAAGAGGTCTGACAGACAAAAGTCTCCTAAAGCATTAAAGCCTGCGAATAAAGCCTGCGAATATGAGGCTGTGACTTTTAAAAGATTGCCGAGACTCAATAACCCTGCACTCGCCCCAAACTCTGGTATCAGATGACCTAAGAAAACAAAGTGTGTGTGCGTGCGTGCGTATAAGTGTGTGTGAGACGGAGAGGAGAGTGAAGGTTGGTGGAGGGATCAGGTAAGGTGGTCATGGCAGCTCCTTGTCACCGTACAAGATGGGGGAAGAGTTTGGGTTCCCTTCAGACATGAGTGGCCTCATTGAGGATGGTCAGTCAATGGGAACCCGATCTAGACGAGCAGACCCGGCTAACTGAGAGCTTTAATGCAGTGCGATAAACAAGGACTTTAACATGAGAAGGAAAGGAGAGAGGGAGACGGTGAGAGACAGGAGTAAGTGAGCGAGGGGCAGCAGAAAATAAAGGCATGTTCAAAAGAAAAGAACGGTAGATGGAATTAAATGAAATGTAGTCAGGTGTTCAACAGTAAATCCTTTAAAGTGATGAGGGAAGTGGGGAAAGACAGTCAAAGTCGCTTTTAATTGTGCTGAAATTAAAGGAGGTATGTGACTACTAATCCCCGCCCAGTCATTGGAGTCATTTTCCACCTGGATTAGGTGGCACTGGTTTATTTGGCCAGACTTCATTATTTGATTTCAGTCAAGCCCCAGAGTACAAAAGTGTGTGTGTTCTTACACAGAGAGCATGAATTTCCATCAAACAGGGGGCTTAAATCTTTGTAAAGTACACCTAATCACCAAACACAGAGAGCCAGAGACCGGCAAAGTCGAGACACACACCAGAGACAGAGAGTCAACGTACCGTGCTGGACTCGCGTTCTTTCAGGGGGAGGGCCAGAGGCGAGTGAAAAGATGAGGGGCCAGGAGAGAGAAAAGCAAAACACAAATTAGTACGGATGTCACCAATCAGATAACAGTAATAACATTAGCGCACACAAAGATTAGTCTCCTGAATGCACCTCCTCTCACCTCCTAATAAGTTAACAGTGTGTAAATGATCCCTAACAGCTTTTATGATTGTTAAAAATACCACTTCCTGGTGTTTCTTATATCAGAGAGCAGCCCTTTTTTATTAAGGATCAGACTAGTGTCCGTCCTCATTCAACATTAGCTTTTCCAATGGACTCTCTGACCTTAAAATGCACCCCAGAACATTTGGACCAAATCCACTTGAGTTTTTACATTCACGGCTGTAGACTTGGTGAAATACTGGACGCAAACCTTTATCAATCCAATTCTGTCACGATTCCAATCGACTTACAGAACTTTCCTTTGGGCCCATTAGAGACTGTTGAACTTGACATTTAATGACTTTGGCTGCTCTGACCACATGCTTAACCGCTACACAGTAGGTTCAAGCTTTCTGTTCTCCCTCTTGTTCCTAATGTGAGTATTTTGTCCATAAATATTTTCAGGTTAAAACAATGTGAAACACATCTAGCTGGTAAAACCATTTCTTGCCTGGTCCAATTGGCCGTGGGCTTAAAGACTACCGGGGGTGTGCAGCCAGCTGTGCTCCTCACCTCTGTGCTCCAGGTCATGGTGGTTCTTCTCATCCTTCACAGGCAGGTGGGCTTGACTGCCAAGAGCGCCCAGCGCCAGCAGGCCAGATCCAGCACCCGTCACCGGGGGGATGCCGGGCGGCTGAAGACCTGATGGGTGTGGGGGCAACTGGACTGGGGGTCCATGGGCAGCGTGAGAGAGGTGCTGAGCCTGCAGCTGCTGCTGCTGTAAACAAATACACAAAGAGGAGACAGGACAGAGGACAAGTGGGTCGGCTGGGAAGTGAGTCCATGAATGACCACGCCGCTCACGGTGTGATTTACAGCTTGTTCTGGAAGCATTAATTAAGGCCAAACCCTTTATGTATAATAGCGGCCCGGCGGTGACTGCCAACACGCTGATCCAGCTCAGTTAGTTTGAAAAACAGATTCCGTTCCTGGTGGTGATGACAGTGTGGACGGTGTCCAACAGATTTCTGTGTCATAATTTATTACCGTGTTATTATTACTTACATGTGCATTGCAATGTGAAGAGACCGCAGTGACACAGCAATGTGCCATTTTGTCAGCTTCATGCTATCTGGGTGATTCATGCTGAACATTTTTTTTCAATATGACTGCGTGAAGACGAGTATGTTTATTATCTATCAAGTGTTTTCTGATCAATTAATTGGGTCATCACCTCGCTACAGACGCCAAACGTGAAATTATCACATTTTGAGGAGCAGGAACCTCAGTTTTGTTTTGACATTGAGCAAATAGAGACAACAACTGAACTGTTTCAGCAAAAATTTGACAGAATCTCTGTTATAAAAAAGTCATAAATTATGTTTACACTTCAGACCTATGGCTCAGATCATTGATACAGATTGCTTTTTGTTTCTCAGATCATTACAAGACAATGTTCAGTATGTTTCCTCTACTAGGAAATGGTTGCACATTTTTGTCAGTCCAGAACACCGAGCGTTAATCATGGCTAGGACACAAATCAATAGGTCCACTCTTGAAGACCTCAAAAATCTTTCGACACTCTGGAAAACCAAGCAAGCATGCCCACTCCCCCAGAAAAACCCTGTTAAGCACACATACAGTGGAGAACACACATGCCTCCCGTGAGGCCATTGGTGTTTGTGTGAGCGGCAGCCAGAAGTGAGTAGTCAGACAGGAATTAAATAGCCACACAGGCAAGAGGGAAGCAAGTGCTTTAAAACAAGGTTAAATAACACTTAGCAAATCCATCAGCTGTCTCTCCAAAAAAAAGAAAAGAAAAAAAGACATGTTAGTTATTCAGCTTGCTTGATCGTGTGCCTCTCATGTGTGCTTCAATAGCCTCATCCATACATTCATTAAAGGAGACATAGGTGTGTCCAGTGGTTTTCCACATTTAAAGGTTTATTTGGCACCATTCAATCACATCATTATGCCGGACTGGACCTGAAATAATCCTACAGTGACTGTTAGCAGCTGAGGGCCGAAACTGTTCATCATTTTGAAGCAAAAGAGAGTAAAAAACGAAAGGGGCAGCCAGAACAAGAAAGTGAGGGAGCGGCAAAAATCAAAAAGAAACAAGAGAATGAACGAGAGAGGGATTGAGGCAGGGATGTCCCTGTTGTGTGTGCCTAATGAGGAAAAGCGTGCGGGGATCATTATCAAGAAGCCTCATTAGTGAGCTGAGGCTGAGGAGAGGAGCGAGGAGAGACGGGAGAGAAAAAAAGATTCTGAAAATAAATTGCTTCCAATTCAATATTCATGGATAAAGAGTTGGCTTCCTTTCACACTTATCTTTTTTCATTATGTGTAAATGCTGCTGTAGCTCAGGCAACTTCCATAGGAAACAGGCAATTAAAGTTAACTAGGCGAAGCCGACTCCCTGCAGAACAGTACTGTCAGGTGGAACAAGCATCAACAGCACCGACACAAACTGGCTGGCAGACTAGCTTAACAAGTCTGGCAATGATCACCACATTACCTACTTATTCTGCACTTTACAGCAGCGTCTGCAGCTCATCACAATGGATTCCACTGTCTCCACAAAGATTAGACTACCATACAAAAAATAGAACCCACAATGCTGAAAAATGACGTGATTAGTTTCACTGTTAGAAAAGAACTGAGACAAAAGAAAAGTTTTTGTGGTCAGACATCATGCTGTCAAATCTGACAGCTAGAAGTGGAACAGACAAAGGACAAAAATACCCAAACACAGTGAAATCATGCGCCAAAGGCTTCATCTTCCTGCACAAAGACACGTGTTGCACTGCCAGCAAGCAGTTCAAAACACCATGTTAGGTAACTTCCCAGAACACTGACCATGAAAGCTGGGTAGACACTAAGAGGCGATGGCTGCTGCTGAAATAAAGGAGACATTCAACCAGAAACGGTGCAGTTAGCAAGAGAGGGATTACAAAAACAAGTCTGCATGCACTGATAATTTCATTGTCAAGTTACCTGCAGATTTTTATTACTGTTATTTCTTACTCGTAAACTAATCTTTTGGAAAATTATGAAGGATTCATTCAAAACCCTCAAGATATTCAGCTTGCTGTTAACAAACACAAAGCATCACATTTACATTAGAGAAGGGATTAATTTTTAAAATCAATAGTAGCAGATTCACTTTTAATCAATAAAAACCTTATCAATTACTGATGAATCCGCTCTATAAATAATTACTACTACTAACTACTAATAATAAAGCTGGTCTTATTTCTATAAAATATTCTAATAAAAAAATAAACATTTTAGTAGGATGTAACAAAACATGAATGGCCTCTGGATCATCATCTTTATACACTGATGAAATCCTAGACATTAAAATAACTCGTGTGGATAATGTCACACAATATGACACATGGTCTAACAGCATGAACTTAACAGAAACACTTCACCAGGAAGGTAACTGTTGCAGACGAGTGGTGTCAAATAGAAAAATGAACAACGTTAGTTGTGTGTTCCAGATGATCATATCCAGAGAGGTTGAGGATAAGCAGCCGACTCGTTAGCCATTATCTACAGTTCAGTTGCTCGCTGTGTAGAAATCATGGAAATGATGGAGGAACATGATGGAAATGAGTGGCTGCATGTGACACTTCAAATCAGACTCAATCATGTGTCACGTCCAGCCAAAGCTCATGCAAAACAACACGCAGGACAGAAGGGACTCGTTTGCATCCCAGCTTCCCTTCGGATTGTTCATGATACTGACTAGTTTAGATAGTAATGTACAGGCTTTCTGATATCTTGATGTCACATTCAAATTTGTGTACATTTGTCTGGTTTGTGTATCTTCTCACTAACCAGCTCTATTGATCGTACTGCTGTAGAAAGAAATATGACCAACGTGACATATCCACCATCACGTTCCAGAGAACGATTCTTTCTGGATCTCACTTGAATGACGGGACGCCGCTGCAGCGCCACCTCAATCACGCCGGGAGGACATGGAGATTTATCACCTGTCATTTCCTCACCCTAGTAATTAAAGCTGTTTTTCTTCTCTCTCTGTGTGTCTGTGTGTGTGTGTGTGTGTGTGTGTGTGTGTGTGTGTGTGTGTGTGTGTGTGTGTGTGTGTGTGTGTGTGTGTGTGCATGCGCTAACTGGGTCTTCTGTCTGGCCATGCCCTTCCCTAATGAAGGCGGGGTCACTCCTGTTGTGGACAGTGTCAATGTGATAGTTGGGGGGAGGGGGAACTTAAAAAAAAAAGGAAGTAATTACCTTGGAAACTGGAGGTTGTGCTCCTGGCTCATTTACTTTGATAGAATTTCCACGTCTGCCCCTCATTTGGCTTGACCCCTGACCACGGGGACTCGCTAACCACTGACTAACCACTGACTAACCACCAACCATTTGGGTCCAAGACGGCTATTTAATAACAGCTACGCTTCTGGTAGTTAAATAAAGTCAGACAAAGACCAAATCACTAAAAAGTAAATATGGAAGGAGTTTATTTACGTTTCAGGCTGACTACTATTAAAAGGTTATTTGATCTTAAAAACTAATTGAGAAATACAGAGCTGTTGGAAGACCCATAATGCAACATGTACATAAGAGTAATCACAAGTGACAAAAATCATGTTTTTCTTCGACAATTTTTTTACATTAACAATAAAAAGGCAGTTTAATCCCTGTAAGGAACTATAATTGCAACCATGCCAACAAAGGTTTACATAAATATACCAGTTAAAAAGAGTATCTACAAGGTAAGTTCTATAACATGTCAATCTTTAGTCACAATAACAGGGGTTCTGATCACAAACGCTTGTCCCAAACTGACCGTTCCAAGTCCTCCTGTTATTGGTTCAGAGGTCTGGGTGTGAGCTTGTTCGCTGGAACGATTTGGTCAAATTAAAGGGCAAGCAGAGTGAAATGTGAGAAACGCTATGATCTGATCTCAGCCTGCACTGTGTTATTTTTATATCGGATGTTCTGTGTCTCGGTCTGAAAGGAGAAAATCGGAGCAGAACCGCTGTTGGAAACTCACTGTGCGCTGACAGGTCACGGTCAGGCAACAATGAGAGATTAAAGCAGTGAACACCATAGTGACGGCACATTGAAACAACACTGGAACTAAAACCAAAACATGATGAACCACAGAAGACAGGAACAAGTCTGCAGAGGTGGAGGGCATGGCATTGTTCATTTATACAATAATAAATTTCAATATCTTGATTCTTCCTTTCACTTAATTTTCATCCTGAATCTTTCTCCTGTTACCTGAACACAACACTTTAGCTGAAACAGCCAGAGGAGAAACAAACCTGCAAGCATACTGCAGTACTTTTAAATAGCCTTCATGTCTGTATTTTCAGGGCCCGTCCTCCACTACACATGCAGTTTTGCCCCTGGCTCAGTCAAATAAAGGAAGAAAAGGGGGGTATACACACAGTGAGAGGCAGATTGGGAAGTCCACGTACCCCGATGATAGCATTCAGCTCAGTCATTGTCACCTGTTTGGCTCGCTCAACAGCCTGAGCAACCTGCTGTTGGTGCTGAAGGACATAAAAGACAGAACTTTAGATTCCTGCTGGAAATGCATTCATTAATTAAGACTGAAATAAAACACACATTATGTTTGGCTATTTATTGACTAATAAGTGGAACAAAAAAGAAGTGGTTCCTCAGTAAGGGTGAGTGATTAAATCAATGTTTAAATTACAAACTTTATCAATAACATATTTATGATTAAGATATTATCTTCAGGTCAACATAGCTGTCTTTAATTAATGCCTGTCTGCTCCTAAATAAGATTAACTCCCATAACTCCTACTGACAGTACTTCTGCAGACTAGCCATCCTTACAATTCCCTCTGTTACTGGACTAAATGAATCAATTTTCATTCATAAATGTTTAAAACTGGGGAGACATTCACCTCTTGTGACAAGAACGGCATGATCTGAGCCAGAATAGCATTGAGACGTTTGGCAATCTCAGTCTGTAGGAGAGAGAGAGAGAGAACATGAGGATGGTAGTCATTCAGTAGACAGAAGGACACAGGCAACAATTTAATTAAGCAATTAAACTATGTATAAAAAAAAAGGGAAATTTTTTACAGACACACAAACTAATTTAGCCTCCATTTGGATAGATCATGTATTTCTTAACTAAATTGGGACCGCCTGAGAACAAACTTCCCTCCCTCTCTTTCCTGCCTCCATTAGAATCAGGCCTTATTTCATTAGGAGGCTGAAATATGCTAACACCATCTGGATGGGGTGACCATAATGAGGCCCATACTTCATAATTACAGCCCACAGAGAGGAGGGTGGGGCACGCTGAGGCAGACAGGTTAACTCATTGGCTCATCTATCAGAGGCATCTTTGGTATCGACCGTGCAATATTAGCTGGGACAGTAAGAGGATACTGCAGGGCTTGACGGACATAAAGCACTTTACAGCGCTGCGTTTGGACAAATGGATATGCTGCACCGGCCGCCTACCGCATTTGAATGTCCCAAGACATTTTGCCCAAACCCATTTCCTTTCTAAAAATCATTACAGCCATGGGAGGGAAACAGAGGGGAGAAGAAGAACAGAGAGGGAGAAAGCTGGATAAAGTGGAAGGGGTGGGGCAACGGAGTGATGAATGGTGATGTGAAACGCTCTGATTTGACACTAGGGTAATGTAGTTTGACTGAACTGAGGGAGGTGAACTAATTGATTCAGAGGGTTTATGGGTGGAGGCCCAGCAGGTGTGTGTGTGGGGGGAAGAGGTCCTTCCTGCCGTTTTATACGCTGCTGCATTCCACTCATTTTCTCCCCTAACCTTGTTTGACTGTGAAAGGGGGGGAGGAGGAGAAAAAAAAAGTGGAAACGGATGACAGGAGGTGTCTGTAGCTTTTCGCACAGCCCTCTGTGCCGTCTTTCGTTTTGTAGAAGAGGGGCAAGAGAGGAAGGAAAGAGGGGCTGGGGGGGGAGACCTTTGCCGGCCTGTCAGGAATTATCTCCCAACCCCCAGTCTGACCTTAAACGCACGAAGCTCTCTCTCTCCATCTACCCTCCTCCTCCAAATACTTCCTCACACCCCCTCCTTTCTCAACTACTCTCCTCTGTGCCCTCCCTCCTTCCTCATCCTCCTGTCTCATCTTCCCCCTCTTCTGTTGCTGGGGTAACGCTATCTGGCATGGCTGATCGTTATGTAAATTGGGCTGGGGCCCTGACCAGAACAGCCTGTAAAATCATATTAGGCGCAGCAAAGAGGCAGGTCATTAAATTGAATTTTCGGCCTGTCGATCTGATCGGCAGGGGAAATTAATGAGGGATAACTGGGAGTGGGGAGGGGGCTGCACGGCGGGCTGGCACATCGAGAGAAAGAAGGGGAGAGCTCTATGGAGACTCATAAACCATCATCATTAGCGGGGGCTGGATACAATGACACACAGTAGGATTAGAGTGTTTCAGCATCACACCACTTCTCTGGAAATGGCTGCAAGAGGAGCAACATGGGACTTGTAGGACACAGCGGTATGCTGATACACTCAGCTATTACAACAACATTACAAACCCTCACCGCAAACTGATTCACAAAGAAACGCATCCATTTATTCATTGCAAAGCACCACCAGAAATACCGTTTGAAACCAAAAACATTCACACAATCAGATATTCTTTGTGTTCAAAACATAAAGGTTTCTTCCAGCAGCTCCTTCTGAAGGATGGGATGACGTGGCGGTGACATAGCTGAGAGCCTGCAGAGCCTTCATTGATTTTAACAAGAAATGTTCCCAAAGTCTTGACTACTTCTGAATTTGGAATAGGAACTTTGGAGAATATTAACTTTTTTTTTTATAATTTTGCAGTGCTATTGCCATCAATATCAATTCTCACCTCTGTTAACCACAATTTAAAGGATTAAATTAAAATATCTCAGATATCAATTTGGGAAACATGATGAAAACCCGCTAAAACTGATTGACCTCCATCAGCTACATCCTGTCCTTTCAAACATAATCATTCCACTCACACAAGTCCACGCCAGGTAGGACAAATAGACACATGGCTTATTTACACACCTTTTTCACCGCCTTTCATACAAATACTGGTAACACATCAGATCTCATAACTCACAGAACTCTAGAATGATTCCCACTTCACTTCAGAGGCACTATTTTCCACAGTGCTTTTAGTAGCAGAGACAGGCACTGGAAAGAGTTTATTATCACTTGAAGCCACTGAAAACAGAAGCCTTAGAGCCGGCAGATGCTTTTCACCACAGCTCCACAATTACAGGTACTCAGGGTTGTCTAGTAGCACCGCAGATTTGAGAGCCTCTCTCTATTGCATTCCTCTGTCAATGGTGCGTTGAAAGCCATTTGGCTGTTTGTCGCTTCGGGCATTAGCCCCAAAGTAGAGAGCAGTCTCTGACGAGGATTCAATTGGTGAGGAAAACAAGTGGCATATGATGGGGGAGGGCAGAGACAGTTGTTTGGGAATTATCTTCTCAGAGGAAGATCGAACCACTTAGAGATGTCTTGTTCATTACAAATGCATGAAGAATATTTTGTATTTGCCTCCTATTTTGAGCTCATGCAAACAAAATTGAGGTGACATCAATTTCTGCAGGAGAGTATGCAAGTGAGCTCATGTAGCCTATGTTTATAGATTTAATTGTGGGTTATTTATTTAATGTGTGCACACACATGTGAAATGAGTCTCTTCCATTCAACCACATTAAGAACCGACAAAGAAAACCACTCTCAGCTGGTTGCGCACAAAAGCACGCAGCAGCTAATTGTGTAACACTGTTCCACCGGGCTTTCTAGCCCGGCTTTCAGAATAAAGCAGGTCTCATAGCCTCCAGTAACCTCGCCAACCTCCCTAGAGATAGTGTGTGTGTGTTCTCGTCGTCAGTTTGTTTTGGCTTGCAGACAGGTCGGCCATCATCACCTTGGCAAACAATTCCAGGAATCCTGTATAAATTATTCATTTGCACAAGCTCCCTTTCTGCCTCCTTCTGCTCCTCGTTTCCCCAGCTTCTTCCCTACAGGATACAGACAGGACTCTACTTGATAAAGCACTTTTGCCGTTTCCTCTGTCCACTCAACAAGTGAGGAAACGGATACTTACCAGAGATAATCGAAAACGACTACCTGATATGCTGCAAAAGCAGCTTACCATGATGTGTGTTCACTGATTTTTTTTTTTTTTAATGCAGAGCAGTCGGACTCAAAGACAAAGCCGTGAGACGATTTAGAACGTGCATTCCAGCTGGAAAGTTTCAATTTGGCTTACGTCGGCAGGTTTACGTCGCCGTATGTGGGCGTGTGGAGCCTTGTGTGCCTCAGGATAATGTCGGGAACCTCGGTTTTCTGTCACTTCCGCAGCAAATATGAGGCAGCTCCGTGTTCACTTGAGTCAAGGATTGTGATGAGAAGAAAAGACTGAAATAAACATTTGTTCACGTTCCTCACACAAGCACTACGAGTAAACTCAATTGACGGATCTGCGCACATGAAACGAGTAGATTAATATAAGGAATTTGCATTGTGCTTACTGTGAACACAACGTTAGTGGCACAAGACCTGTTGATCGCTCCTTGTTGGGACTCATCTTTTCTACACGTTGCTTTTGTTTTTAATGTTAAGGAAGGATCAGAAATCAAAATGTATGCAAGAACTCAAACAGGGACCACCAGAGGACAAAGATGGTGAGAAACAAAGCAATAACACCCCCCCACACACACACACACACACACACACATACACCAACCACAGAGTCAGCAGGGCATGTTGCTGAGGCAGCCTAATGAGCTGCGCTAATTAAAATCACTTATTGACAGCAAGTGAGGGTGATTACCTCCACCCTCCATTCTCTGCCATCATAAGAAACACTGTCAAAACAAATTACCCCCGGCAGCCACACACACACACACACACACACACACACACACACACACACACACACACACACACACACACACACACACACACACACACACATACACACCTCATCCCTTAGCTCAACTGGAACATAGTTGCAGCGATGAAGCTGTGCGTCTGTTAAAACTTCAATTGAAAAGTGTGTTTGTCCATGAATGTGTAGCAACACAAGTGACATTAATATGGAAAAGACTGAAGTGTGTCTGTGTGTGTCTGTGTGTGTGTGTGTGTGTGTGTGTGTGTGTGTGTGTGTGTGTGTGTGTGTGTGTGTGTGTGTGTGTGTGTGTGTGTGTGTGTGTGTGTTCATTTCCCACAACTTTCAATCTAGAGCAATAACAACACATAGTGAGATTTTTACATCTTTTTTCCCGCTGCAATAAAAGAACACTGTATGATGCATGCATCTTTGATACGACCCCCCCACCACCAACAACCACAAGAACAGGGACAACTAAGGGCTGTCTGTTTACCTCTCGCTGATGTCATCATAAACACTTGTTCAGCAGAGATGGGGGGGGGGTGCCAGGCGTCATGCATTATTCAGGAGAGGGGGGGGCACGTCGGCTCAACCGGGCTTATTGATAGACAAATAGACAAAGGAGATGCACAGGAGAGGGCCAGTCGATTAACCCATTTACCCCGAAGCCTCTCACTCCATTCCCGTCTCCACCCCCCACCCCTAACCCCACTCCCCGTTTTGTCCACTGTCACCGACATCCACCCATAACAACCAGCCACCCCCCACCCCACCCCCCAACCCCAACCCCACCCCACCCCACCCCACCCTCCATCGCCTCAATCTTCCTCTTGGTGATAAGTGCAGACACAGAAAACGCTTAAGAATTGGATGGGGGGGGGGCGCGAGCTGCTTCATAAACAGAAAACACCTAGTTAGCACACGCGCCTGTGCTCACACACACATACACACACACACACAAACACACACACACACGCGCGCACCATATGCCTGCTGATGAATTGTGCAGTGTGTGTTGCCGCTGTTCCTTATGGCCCCCCTCCCACTGATGCCATTAACATTCTGGATCTGAGGCCACGAAGCCCCCACCTGACCTCTCTGGCTCGCCGACAGACTCTCATACATCATATCACACCGCTAATGACACAAGGGCCATCACTCACATCTCATTGTCGGAGTGGAGGAGCACATAGGGGAAGAGGAGGCACTAAAAAGACCTGGGGGCAAAAAGAGTCGGGGAAAGGAGGAGACAACGGTGATGGGGGGAAACAGACGGCAAGACAGGGTCAGAGAAAATGGAAATGTAAGTGCAGAAAGACAAAAGATGGCCATCTTGAATTCATGTTAAGCTTTTCTTCTCTCTCAATCTGACCTGATTAAAAGATTATTCAGCTGTCTGACAGGAAGGCCTAAGGTCAAATCTTTAGGTCGACACTGTTATTTAAAGGGGTGATCTGAGTGATTTTTGTAAAGTAATAATATCTCATATTTAGGACTACATTGATTATAAGGTGCATGATTAGTAAATGTTGTATCTTAAGTACACCAATAGCTAATAGTTACACCAACCAGCCAATTACAGCCAGCCTGCATATCTATTATCTCTTCTCTGCAATCTATTGACAGTGCATAAAATAAAAAAACCTCATTAATTTCCCAAAGCCAAAAATGCTATTCTTATAGGTTGTTTAATCCCAATAGTCAAAAAAATATTGCTTTTTATCCATGTAAAATCTGCAATCAAAATTCTTCTACATTTAGTCAGCGGTGTGATTCAGCGGTACAAAAAGAATAACTTACATTTCCAACACTCTTGTAGGAGTTTACAGACAAAACATCTTCATAAAATGCCGTTTATTTTAAAGTAGAGAAATATCACAGCACTAGTTAGAGCTTTTAGCATCGTTTTTACTCAGCATGTTGAAGGCAGGAACAATGAGGTTGTATTCTTCAACACTGTTCTGTATAAAGCACACGAATAAGGAATGGGAGGACTTTGTTCATTGACCTTTCAGCTAGCAGTGGATGTAGTAACATGATGCATGGACACCTGTGTAAAAAAGATGAGCTGTCAGAAGCGGATGCATGTTAAAAAAAAAATTAAATGAAAACCTAAGGGGAAATCTCCATTCAGATGCTGTAATGTATTAAACAGTCTGACGGATCAGCGCTCTGTAGTTTCTATGTACAGTATCCAAACTTCTCTACCATCAGCATTACTGATTGTTGTCAAAACATGTGACTCTTCATAGCCATCTTGTAAAAGTATTAATGCTGACATGAAGGCTGGATGGGAGGATGCGGGTGCTGAATGATGTACCATTTTTATCCAATGTGTGCATTTGTGCATGGATGAAGTTTAAAAAAATTTGCCTTTAGACTTTGTCTACATTCTATTCACCCGTGTTGCTTGTGAATCACTCCTTATAAAATCACTTCACTACCCCAGGGACATTTCAGCGTGCATCCCTGGTGGAGCTTTGAGCTAACTCTGTGGATAGAGAGATGGTTTTCACTAACATGACAACAACCTGCCTGCAAAATCCCAGACAAAACCAGCCAAAGCCTAACTGGAAGCAACCTAATAAAGAAACAGAAACAAAGTCACTAGAAGGGACTTTCACATCTTCCCTCCGGTCCACCGAAACCGCTTCTTGGACAGCGTAGAGGGAGCTGCAGATATTTTTGCCCTTCTCTTCTGAAGAAGTCTTGTGACTGCAGCTTGATGCCCAGTGCTGGGTGGCAGCTGAACTAATGAGCTTTTAGCCTGGCTGGCACGGAAGAGGCAGACGCAGAATAGTGCAGGCATATGTCAAGATGTGTGTACACACACACACACACACACACACACACACACACACACACACACACACACACACTATCTCTCTCTCAGACTGTCTGCCAAATACTTCACTTTAATCTTATCAAACCATCCCCATCAGGCAGCATGCCCTTCGTGTTGTTTAGCCTGTCAGCATTTTCCCCACAGGAAGCCAGAATGTGTGTGTGCCACCTGAAGTCATTTTAGGATGAGGGTAGACACTAAGGTCAGGTATGTGTGTGTTTGTGTGTCTGTCTGTAGGTGTGTTTATATTCCCCATTCACAACGGGGGAGAAACACAAGACTGTTTAGTCTGTACACAGATCACCCCTGATATGGCTACATACCTGTTTGTGCATCTCAATGTTGAGCCCATAGGACATCTCATAGTACTGCAAAACAGAGAATACAGAATGTTACATAACAAAATGATCTCTCACATAAGTTCGTTTCAGCTACGTATTTTATTTTGTGAATCAAAGATGTAATTAGAGGATATGCAAACTTCAAGATCAAGTCTACACTTTATTCATAGTATGAAACAAAATGAGGCTCCGCCCACACGGTGCCGGTTCTTTTCGAAAACACAGGTTTTTTTGTTGCGGTTATGCCTTCTGTCCACACGACAACGCAGATATCTGGGATGAAAACGCAACTTTTTGAAAACGTCGGGTCTGCGTTGTCGTGTGGATGCTGTAACCGCAACTTTTTCTATCGGGGGGGGCGTCTCCCTGCGACGAAAACCGTTGTGACATCAGTGTGTGTGACCCGTGTCTATATATACAAACAGAATGGACGGAGTTAAAACCGGCTATTTGCTGACATATAACAGCTATACGTCAAAGACGCGTTGATAAACATGCTTGACAGTTGGATATTTGTTCGTCTTTTTCTTTCTATATGAGTCATAAAAGTTGAACACTTTCTCCAGGGGAAAAATATTAATTAAAAAACCTGACATTAACCAAATAGTTTTAGTCTTTCTTGTTCTCTGAACAAAAACAGACGACTGGATACTGTTCTGACTTCTGCTGAGTCGATTTAGAAATATATGGCTTCAAAAACGCAGTGGCTAGCAAGACCATTACTGACAACATCATCCGCTGTTGATGCTGAGACACTGGGGGGCCACACATGGACACAAACTAAATTATATGTCTTATTATAACACACAGCACACTGCTTTCGTACTTTATAGGGGTAACATTGTACAAAAGAACACTGACATATATATAACATATTTAGTAAACCTCAGTTTAATGGGTGACTTTTAATCAAATTATATACACAGTAGGAGCTATTATTAGCATGTCATCTGGGACACTCAGTTCAGAATTTCCTTTAAAGTTACAACTGGAGAACGAAGTAGATGATGAGTTACTAGAGGACAGACTGGGTGATCAGACATTAGTGAATTAGTCCATAAAAACATGGTCTGTGAATCAATATGTTAACAAACAGATCCTGAATCACCTTCTATCAGCCAGTGAGCAGCACACAAATACTAAAGGTGACCTCTTTCAAGTAAAGCAGAGCATCATGCTAATCCTCAACCAATGGTTTTCTTTGACTGGAAGTTGTCTTTAACTGTTTAGTACTTTAGCATTATAGCTACTCCCATTACATTCTGGGCCCCGACAGGGAAAAAACTATTTAAGAAACAGACTGCTGTGTTTGGTTAGTCATTCCTTTCATGTACAAACAAGATAAACATCCACATACACAAACTAAAAAGGCGGTTTAAGTTACATAACTACGCGGATAAAAAATTATTCTCTGGCGTGCACACCGTGTAACTTTCCTACAATAGAATGACCCTCGGTGCAGGGTTGTGTTTGCAGGAGCACAGTCTTTTTTCTTTCTCTAGTTGTTTATCAGGAAAAACTGGACCAAACGTGATGTCTTTTAACTGCAATACTGAAGTTGTTTTACAATTAACCCTGTTAGAGCTTTTAGCTCTGGAATAAGTCTCAAGTAACTGCTGCCACACAAAGAACACATACTCCATTTGTGTTACAATAGAGCTGTACAGTTATATACTATTGTTCAGACTTCTCATGGACTTCTATCAGAACTATTGTTTTATTTGTTATTCGTCTGCTATTTCCTTATGAAATTAATTACTTATTACAAATAGTATTTCAACACTTTGGAAAAGGGGATGGGCATCAACACTTCTCAGAAGCCAGCAATAGTAATAACATGTTTAGTCCAACAGTCCACATTCTGATGACGCAGTTTTTTGCCATAGAGGTCAAAAAAGGTTCCAATTGTAATCTAAAATTATGTAAATAAATTTTAAGGTTAATGTTAAATTAGTTCCTCATTTTTTTCTTGATCTATTTTAATAACGTTATATTACATCTTGTAAAAGGGTGGCAATACAATGCAAAACACCGGCGCAAACACCTGTTTGAACTCAGCAACAATTTCATTACTTTATTTGAAAGTTTTAATATTTCTCAATGTGATCTACAGAGATGGAAATTATTGTCACTAATATTGTAATATTTATTTAAATGACAACATTTGGCACTAACATGTAATGTATTATCTATATAGTTGCAGAAAATCACCGCATCCCTTGTTATATGGAAACTCCAGGGTGTGTCTGAATGACCTCATGGATCACATAAGTTGAGAAGCAAAATAAAATACAGGAAACCCTCGGATTCTTGCATAAAGCCAGCAGACCAGTCATTAATCCCCAGTGGGTCACGCATGCTGGGTGTGTTGGGGAGGGGGTGGTAGTGGGTCACAAAGAGGACCATGGAGCAACAGAGGGAGGTCAGTCACACCACAATCAATAGATACATCTCCCCCAGTAGTTTCAACCACTGCTAAACACACCCCAACCCTAAAGCTTCTTGTCCAATGAAACACAGGTGTGAAACAACAATACCAGGTTGAGACAAATGTCAACAGTGCCTTGGTGCTGCAACACTCAAGACAGTTCACCTGAGGCTAAAGGGAGGAGATGGTGCTAAATCTGATTCACAGCTTTATGGTGGTTGCTCTTACCATGACATAGTGGCGCTGCATCTCAGTCTTTTCATTGGCCAATTTATCGTACTCCACTTTCAGGCTTTAGAAGGAAGAGACAGAAACAAATAAAAAATCAAGCTCAGTTTATTATATTTCACAACGTATCATTGATTTGGCTGTATTAAGCCATGTAGAAAATACAGAACAATAATATTTATGAGTGACATCGGCGCAGATGAGGTGCATGAAGCTACAAAAATAGAACAAAACAGAAGCAGTTTCCTTCTTCCTATTCTTTCCAGGAAGCCAGTGTTTTTCCTAGCAGGTAAACAGCGCTGCGTGTAGTCATTACCTGTGGTACTGGGCCTGCAGGAACTGAAATTCATCTTTGATCCTATCACAGGACTCTGCCACAGTGAACTTGAAGCCAGGCTGCCCTGGCTGGTGAGGTGCCTGAAAAGTGAATATTTAGAGACACCAAAGGTGTAAATAAAGCCAGTGCCGAGATTATAATCTCATCTCCTGCTGACTTCCGTGCTTCATGTAAAACTATGCAGGATTTTTTTTTTCTTGGTGGCTCATGCTCAGAACCATGACTGGAAAAGCAACATGTGTAATGGCGTAAGTGAGGAACTTCATCCATACTGTTACATGACAAAGTAAAAGATGATGAGAGGGGGATAAAAAAAAAACTTCTCAGGCTGAAGATTTCTACCTATAACAAATTACGCTGAGGAAAAATCCGTTTACAGAAGCAGAGGGATGATTTGCTTTTTCTGAGTCCAACCAAAAGCTTACACGTTGTCGCCAATAAACAAGATCTCCCAGTTTGTCTCCATCCACAGTGAGGAGCCTCGGCAGCAGACCATACATAGTAAGGTGTGGAACAGAAGCTCCACTCTGATGAGCTGATTAGACTACTTTAAAGGGTGGTGCATTTGCATACATTTACAAATAGTGACAAAGACATCTACTTACCGGATGCCGGCCTTGTGGATACATCTCGAGTCCTTTACACAAAGGGATTCGGTGTTTTCTCTATTTCCGTAATCCCAGTGAAGGTGCGGTAAATCACCGCCACCCCCTCCCCTGTGTATGCAGGATGGCGTCTGACAAAGCCCTGTTTTCGGGTGCGAGGCGCACACTCAGACCCCGACCACAGGACGCGTTATCTCGCCGACCTCTGCAAACAGAAGACGGACACGGCTGAGGGGCTGAAGCCGTTTGGCAGCGAGCGAATCGCGGCATCTCGGATGTAAATAAACCCGCAATAGAGGCTTTGCAAACTTAACTGAACTGATAAAAGGAGAAGATAAATCCACATAAATTTTCACTGCTTTCAAATATTTATTCTAACAAAATCTGAACAGTCGCTCGATTTGCATTACAAAAGGGGAAACACGAGTGCCAGCAAATATGTTTGATCCGCCGAATCAAATAAATCCAAAAGTAGATAGTTTTGATCACACCCACAACGAGTCGATGCTTTGTTTTTCTCATAAATCTAACAAGGCTTGTTACACAAAGGGAAAAACTACACATATTGATGGTGATCAGGAAAAAAAAAAAAACACAAGAAACTGCCATAAAACCACCCCACTAACACCAGCAGCAGCAGCAGCAGCCGTCTTGTTAGCGGTTCTCTTCATGTCGCCCTTTTTACCTTTGTTTGGACTGACTCCTTCCCTATCCAGCACAGGTGAAGAACTAGTATCCAGACACAGAGGTTAATATCCTGACTTTTGGCCGTCACCACAGAGCGATAAAAGCTTAAAATGTCCGTTGCAGCTTCTATTTGTCACACACTTCTTCTTTGCCCCTTGAGAGTCCTATAAACCCTCGGTGATCCCGAGGCGGAGAGCGGCGCTCCGTCCGGACTAACGTCACAAAAACCCTCCGTCTGGGACGAGCTTCGCCCGCATATAACTTCGGAGAAAGCCTGAATTAGATCCAATAGTAGTGCTCGAGTCTCCCAATAAGTCCAAAGATTATTTTGCTGCGAACACCGGGGGTATTTGTTGAAAATGTCGGCCGTTGTGAAGTAGACCACTAGCTTGCTGTTCAGGGCGCCCAGTCGCTTCGCCGCGCGCGGTGCCACACACAGACTGCTCGCTGACACGAGGACCCGACTGCGAGGCAGGGCCGCGCGCGCTGACCGATTGGGTTCTCCGAAGGAGTTGAGCAACGATGACCAATCAGAGCGCAGCATCCCCACGTGGGGGTTCGAATAGTCCTGCGTTCTGATTGGTCTATGAAATATGACCTCACGTATTCGCCATTTTGGATCTGAAGTGACATTCTGTGCGTTCAACAGCTTGTTCAAAACAAAGGTGCAGTATTAATTTGTATATCAGTGCTTTACGGCGGCTCGTCCAGCGGTACAGACAGCGTAAATATGCCTGCTATTGTGATGACTTATAACTGTGTCGATTCTATCACAAAAAAACGTGTAAACATTAAAATAACCCCACAAGACCAAGTCGTAATTTATCAATTAAAAAAAAAAAGAATTAAGCTGTAAATATGGTATGTGCTTCATATGTGAGCAATCAAACAAGTATTGAACAATGAGACCATGAACAACTGTTTAAAGTCTGAAACAAGAAGCTTGTAGTTCCTGTTCTTTATTCACAAGAGGGATGCCAAGAAAAAGAATAACTCGTGTTACCCTGCCAAGAAAAATAGGAGCTCATAGAAATCCGTTCAAAGACCGAAGTGCGTAGATGTGAATACTGCTTAATCTACAGCCGAGTGTCCTCTGAGTGAATTGAATTGATCGACCTATTTCTAACGAGACCTCAAGCATCTACAAGCTTTCCTATCAGCAGCACTAGGAAGGCTACAACACGTCTGCGCGTCAGGATATCAGCCTATCAAGCGTTGTTCTCTATACTCGGCCCCACGTGGGTTCTCTCTCCCACTCGTCGCTGATTTCTATCCAATAGGATCGAAGCTGTCTGGCTGCGCGGATTCTGATTGGTTTAGCTGTGGAAAGGCTGTCAATCAAGAGCCATCGTTGTCAATTAAACCCACGTTGGGTACGGCGCTGACAAATGCCTGTGCTACTCTCCCTCCTGCCTGCGAATAGTGCCTGGAATGGTTGCTTAATTAGCTTCGAATGGCTTTTCCTTTCAGCTCAAACAATCTGTCACTACCATGTGGTAAAAAGAGCCTTGCATAAAACAAAAGCAGGGGAAAAAAAGTCAGTAGGGGCTAAATATCAGTTTGATTTCCCCTTCTTCATCCCCTCCTCCATGAAAACATTTTGAGCAAAACAAAGCTCTTACCTTGCTCAAACATTGGCTCGTTTCACTGATCCCTTCCTGCCCCCAATTTTCTACTAAAATTTGATGGATTTGTTTATCCGGATGTCCGTTTCATCTTGTCTAAAATTCATAGAAACCGATTCTGGACCCCAAGAAAAGTTGCTATGCCTTATCCATCTTAGATAATAGCTTCTTTTTTATGTTAAAGGTAAATGAGCAAATATCACTTGGACATACAAACTGTTGTGTAGTTACTAGAGCACAAATGAGGAACAAACAAGGGACTGCTAGTTAAACATCATATAATAAGCAACTCCTATTCAAATTCTACAGAGTAACTTAAGATTGGTTAATGATTTCTTAGTGTAAAGTGAATTAAGGAGCAACTGGGAAACAAATTAGTATTAGATTAATATTTGCACAGACTTGGAGAGCCTATATTGATTAATCATCCATCAATCGTCAAACAGATATTTCTTTGTGCCAACTAATCTTTTAATAAACAAATAATTTAGTAATCATTGGCTATAGAGATATACATCTGGATAAGGAGTCAGTCATGAAGCAACAGGTGGTTCCCTATTTGTTCCTAGCTGACCTTCTGAACCTTGTGTGAAGTGTTTTCATGAATGTATCCCTACCACAAGGTGAATCGAGTGACATTGCCACACATACGCGTGTTGACAAGGGAATTAAGAGCAATTTTTAATTGACACTGCAAAGTATGATTTGAAATGCTGAATAAATTTTGACACTGACAATTTGTAGTCTACTCATTCATTCATTCATCTTCTGAACCGCTTTATCTGCTGTTGGTGACGGGAAGCCAGAGCCTATCCCAGCTGGCTCAGGGCGTGAGGTGGGGGAAACTCCGGGCTCGACGCCAGTGTGCTGCAGAGCCATTGTAGTCTAATCAAATGACGATTCACAAGACGTGAATTATAATACTATGCAAATTACATTATTCCAGCCCCAAGCACCACATCGATGAAACCATAGATTCCTCCCAAAAAGAACCTAAGTTTAATCTACTCATTAAATAATTATGTAGTTATGTTACATTAACTCAGGGATGATTATGAAAACTATTTTTGTAAAGATTCCAACACTTTTTGTATACCTTAGACCCAAACTCAATTCTGTATTATTCATAATAGAACAAGATGCCAAAAAGTCAAGAAGTAAACTGAATTTTGAACAAAACTGTTGCTAGCATGCTGCGAGCATTAGCTGTTGCTTAGCAACAAATGCATCCCTCCTGCAGATGCTCTGACATAAGTTAGGAAAGTAACTCATGTGCTGAGGGCATGTCAGGAAGCTACATGCTAACTAGGAGACTTTAACTTCTCTAATAAATTATCTTTGGCGTTCGAGGGGTAATCATGATGTGCGTGGGAGCAGACTGGAAATATCACAAGCAGCACAGTATTTAAAGTGCACAGACTTGTTCTTTTATGCTGCAAATGCATTGACCAACAACACCATTTTCTAGATGCTAAAACCAGAATTCTCAGTATATAGCATATATAACTGTGTATATACATATAGTCAGAAACTGAATTCCTCTGATGTGAAAAGCTCATGTTTAATTTACAACATACATTGTGGCATCAGGTTTAAGCCTAATGTAAATATGCATGGGGGTTGATTTTATCATCAGTTCACAGATAATGTTTCCTACGGAAGATGAGTCGGACGTTTGATCCACCATAAAATTTAATACCAAAATTTTATCGGTGCAAAATTGCAATGTACAGAATTATCATTCCTTACCAGTAATGCGTCTGATTTTCTAAGATAAAACATCAGTTGCATACAGGTTAGATGTATAAAGACATAGATATACATACTTTATGAGTGAGGCTTTGCAATAAGACAATTGTGCCAGAAAATGTGGAATTATTCAAAGGAAAGAAAGATTGCCTATTATCTAATTAAGTACTCTAAGCCATCAAACCGACAAATATTACAATCTTTAATATTCTTCATATATAATTTCATATTTGAGTAATCAGATATTTTATTAATAACGTGTAATAATTGCAAATATTAATTCATCTTCCGCCAAAGGAATTAAAATGGTCCACCACACAAACTTGACCTTGAAAACACATTAGTACTTGCAGGGTGCTTGAGGCCTAGTTGCTTGTATGGACCATCAACAGAACACATGTCTTATTTCATGTTCCACGAGAAGCCTCTAACTTTGTGTAAGTCTTCTTTCAAGTAAGGATGATTAAAAAATGATCCAGCAATTTCAAGAATTGTTTTTAAAAGATCATGGCTGAAGATGATTTTAAACATCATAATCAAGTTACTTTTGTCCACTGCAGTGTTCACGAGCATCTCAACAACCTCCTAAACCTCTTGAGGAAACTTTTTACATATGTTCTGACAACCAAAATACATAAGTTTTAGCATTTAAAATAAAACGTCATCTCATGTCCTTGTGCCTCCTGATTTGCCTACAGGGATTCTACTGAGGTCTGCATAGTATATTTAAATAGTTTACAAAGGTAATGTAACAGTCATAAAACAGCAAAGTACTGTATTTTCTGCACTACAAGGCGCACCTAGAAGCCTTCAATTTTATCGTAAACCTGCAGTGCGCCTTATAATCCGATGCACCTTATATATGGACTAATATTCATATTGGTTAAAAACATGATCAGTGAAAAAAAGCTGGCAGTATGGCCGGCAGTCATGCCGCACTACGCCACCAGGGGCACCCTCACAAGGCACTCGGGCCTACGCCCCCTAACAACGGTAGTCAAGGGGCGTCACCGACGTGCGGCTCTCACTGACCTGCTGTCTGACGGCAGAGCAGCCTGCGGAGAGCACCAGTGCCTGGCTACAATTCCGTAGCAAATCATAGGGAACTATCAACAATTCTATCAATAAAGTTTGACTGACTGATCTCAGTATTTCCCAACTGCTGTGTCGCTGGAAATAACCCACTTTAAACTTAATTGGTCTAAAAAATGCCATTGTAGAGCGTCAGTGCTGTAATCTGGTAACTAGTGACGATCCATTCTATTGGTCTGCGGAAACACACGGAGAAACTGGCATAACGGTGAATGAAAGACACTCAAAGCTGAACTTCCAGCCTTTTCTGAAATTTCAAGAGCAGAGTCACTGCTAGACAAAGGTGTCTGGTGTGCTGAAGGCTTGTGTATTCTGTCTGGTAGCGGGAAGGGAAAAGCCGAAAGGAAAAGAAGATTCTTTCTGGCAGCGACATGCTGTGGGATTCACGGCGGTGAGACACCAACGTTACAAGTTCTATGAGTAAAACAGCATCACATTCTCCAGTAAATTAGCAGCCTGACATTAAAGACTGGTTAAAAAAAATGTTTAGGACACACAGTGCAGCAGCAAATAGTTGCCCTCACCTCCGACTGGACTACCGATGATCGAAACAATATTTAATTAATAAATGAAGACTAACGTCGGAGCTTAAATATCTGTTTCGAACTTCAGATCAGGAAATAATCCGCCCTGTTCGAACTGAGTGGTCCACTTGTAATGAATTTAACCAATTTTTAATGTCAGTTTTTTTAATATGGCGTATTTTGCCAGACAGAGTGGCAAATACGCCACTTTGTCTGGCTCATAGAACTGATTTTTACGTCGGTGCCTCACCTCCGTGAACCTCACCACACGTCTCTGAGAGCTATAGAAATAAAATCAAATTTGACTATGTTTTTAGATAATTTTGTACTACAGTATTTTGTAGTACTTTTATCAGTAAATCTCAGCAGCTAAGGAAAAAACCCAAGCGTGTTGACTTCTTTCCAGGATGGCAAAGTGATGAGGCTGAGAATTGCCTCATTGACACGACAATACCGGCCATTCACAGCTGACTAAAGGTACTCAGTCATGAATGCTCTAGCTGGTGGATGGATAGCGCAACTACAGCCACTAGTTTTTTAAATCTATTTCAATTTTTTATTATATGCGCCTTATAATCTGGTGTGCCTTATATATGAAATAAATTACAAAATAAACAATTCATTAAAGGTGCTCCTTATAATCCAGTGTGCCTTATAGTGCAGAAAATACTGTAATATAAGGCATTTATCATAAAATGCATGGGAACCTCACATCTTATTTTATTTTAACATAAGTGGAAGATAACAGCTGCCTCAAACAACAGTTACGTTAAAGTTTACCAGCTGAAGTGTAGCAAATAGGAGGTTGTAGACAGCTAACTGCCACATCTTCTTTCTGTGATTTTAAAGACTGGTTAATCACTTGTGTGAACTAATTAGTAATCTATAGAGATTTAAAATCTGGAAAGCATTCATCAAATCTCAAAAAATCCTGTGTGTGTCCATGAAAAAATTGTCGATTAGTGTGAACGGTTGTTTCTATTTTAAAACAGGGAACTGTTCTCCATGCATTGCATATATTCTGGTTTAAATGAGGCTTGGTTTAAATGATTAAATGTCTATGAGTCTGTGTGTTTGAGTGCCATAAGTGGTTGGAACTTTGCATGGAGAATGCAAATCTCAAAGATAGACTCATTTTCAATGAGGAAGTAACCTTCTTAGCATTTTATTGGTAGTGTTGGCAAGTTTATTTCACGTTAAGAAACTTGTCTGGGCAGCCCTGACTCATAAAGTCTTACTATTTCAGTCAGACTCATATATTCGAAGCACTTTGGTGTCCTACAACTGTGGCATTAAGAAGAAAATCTTGTTTTTTTAGTTTTTGTGCAAAATCAAAAGCAAGGGTCCTGTTGTTTGATTTGAACTGAGATCCAGAGATTGTTTAGGTCCACGATAAGGATGTAGGTTTATGGGAACTGGCAAACACATCGGCAGTCTCTACAGACCAAAGACTCTGATTCAAAAACTACAAATAAACAAGTATTATCATGCAGCTTCATCTCACATCAAGTACAGTGGATATGTCCCACACACTCACACAAACACAAATGTTCACACAGAGATCCACTTTTCATCCCACTCAATAGAGAGTGGCCTAGATTAGCAGCAACAAAGGAATTGGCTTCACCTCTGGGATAAGAGGGGCGAGTCCCCTCTTGTAGACCTCTGCTCTGTTTATTTGCACTAGAAACACAGACGCTGTGAAACTCCCACTCTGAGGCACTACACAAATATTAGGATTATTTGCAGAGGTGGTTTTAATTCTTTACAAAGCAATGATTGGCTCTTCTCACTCCAATCACTGCAAGAGCACAGCCAATGGATTCCTTCAGCCTCCCTTAACCCCCCCCCCCAAAAAAAAAAAACTCATACCACCCTCAAAGTAAATACTGCTGATGTATATGTTCAGTGACATTACCGGCCCCTGTTCTTAGTGCTGAAGATTTTTTTTAAAGATAATGTGATACCATGAGCAGAATACATGGGATGTATGGTTACATCCCCGCTGATACATCTGTGTTTTGAGACGAAAACGATCTCCATACTGCTAAAGATACTGTTTCATAAATAAGCTTTGTCTTTATATGAACAATGGATGAACAGTGGCTAAAGTAGATCAGAAAATGCAATCACATCTATTTCAGCAGCTGTATGACACCCTTTTTTTTATTTAGTTTTATGGTTAAATCATATCACGCTTTAAATATACAGTATTTTGTATGTTTGTCATTTCATACAACAGTTATTTCTATAATTTGCACATAAATATGTAATTGATTGATGTGTTGTTGAAAGAAAAGGCAAGCAATAATTTGTCTTGCAAAAAAAAGTCAACTTAGTAGCTTGTCCAGCAATCTTGTGCAACGTGCTGGCTGTCAGGTGTTGGTACAGCAGCTAGTGCTGACATCCTCGTATCGACATCAGTGACAGCAACATTCAGGACATTTTCCATTGTTAGTATTTAAATCACAAAGAGATGTAGGAACTGTACTGACCTGGATTCCAGCTGGATCTACCAAGCGAAGTGGTTGAAGATGGTTAGTTTGAAGATAGAGAAGTAGACATATAGACTAAATCAAAAGTGGGCAAAAACCAATGAAGGCACTCACAGATTTCATGCAATGGAAATGTGCACGAGTTCTCAAGCACTAGATTTGAAGCTCAGTTCTTCTTCAAAGCTCAATATTTGTTCAAAAATACAGCGTTATCACATTTTTTGATATTGTAAATTAAAAAAAATAATAATTTGATTATGTTTCTCAGAATAATTTGATTATGTTTTAAAATCTGTACAAATACATACAGAGATTATTCATTAAGTCAGGCAATTTCAGTCACACATCACAAAGCTTAGTATTAAACTTGTCTTGTCCTCTGTCAAGTTTATTTTTAATTCTATTAATTTTAAATGTTTTACTGCATTAATATCTCCTGTCATTTCAGAGCTGTGTCCTCCCCTCCCTGTAGTCACTCAGCTCATCCCCTTCACCTGTTTCCTCAGCCACTTGCAGCCCATCTCCCAATCAATCTCCACCCTATGTATACTCTGCTCAGCCCTCAGTTCCCTGCCAGATTGTTCATGTTTACCTGACTTTCCAGAATTTCTATTTCCTGTCTGACTTCTTTGTGGTGAACTTGCCTAATCCCTGGACTCTGCCTCTTGCCCAACCCTCATTGGATTTGTTTGCATGTTTGGACTGACCATCTGGTTTTTTGAACTCTGCTTGTTTAATTAAATCTGAACTTCGATTCCTTCTCTTTTTACTCCTGTCACGCTTTTGGTTTATCTGCTGGTTCATCAAAAGCATGATTGAACAATCTGGCCATTATAAACCAAGCCAACAGCGACCCAGCTGAGCTGGAGCAGCCGACACAAGTGGACATGATCCAACACCATGGTCAGCAATTACCTTTTTGCCCGAGGCTATGTAGGTACTGATGATTGCTGTTCATCGTGAACACAGCATGTGGGCTCCCCAGAGACGACTCATGAGACTCACTGAAACTCTGACTGATTTTCTGGGTGTTACACCAAGACCAACCAAATTTCCAGACCAGCTCTCACCTCTGATTGTCAAGAGTAAGGTTTTGTGAGCCTGAGTGATGTTAGCATGTTTGAAAATATATCACATAAATATTCACGTAGACATGCCTGGCAAATGTACTCTTGATCAAAACATTGATAAAGGTGTTGATTTCTTTTCCTGTCAATGTACATGTGTACTGTCACATTTTCCTAATTTAGTATTTTATAAACATTTGAAAAGTATTTGATTTTCACCTTGTTCACCTCCTTAAGTGTATTGCTGTACTCAATTTTTATTCCTATGCACTAAATTTAACTATTAAATGCTGAAAGAAAGTAAGTTATTTTGTAATGTTAAAGCTAAGTAGAACTTTAATGAGTTGTAAATCTAATACAGAATAGATTATGGGTCCAGAATTGGTCAGCATGTCTCATTTGTTTCTTAATGATTTAATTCTTCTGCAGATAAACAATGTAACAAAGAAGGCTCTAAGTTTATGTTCATCAGCCTCCTCATTGGAGCATAAATATGGCATAAATATTTCATATGGTCAGAGTTTCATGTGACTATTAAACAAACATGGCTGAAGTTATGTATAGTAAAACTTATTGCAAAACCAAAGTTTTTATGTCTGCGAAGGTTCACATTCATCCAGGTCATTGCTATCGAAAGGCGTTAAATTAAACCAACTGGACTTATACAAATTTTCTATAAAGGAGTACAGGTGGTTCCTGCTAATAAAAACCATTAGCATATGAGAGCTTAATGACAGTCTTTGAAATTTGTAATCCAGCGACCACCATTGACTCTCCTTGGCACTCCTAATGACCATCATTGGGACAGTCAGATGGGTCCTGGCAACAGTCATTGGAATATGAATAGCACTGTCCACACCTCAAAGTACTGAGGTAACATCAACCACCAACAGACTGAAGAGGCCTTGTGGATGAGAAGTAAAACATCTTCAAGGCACATTCTACAAGATCAGTTTGTTTGAGTTAATGCATTTGGATAAAGTTTTTATAACAAATTGTGGTTCCAGCTTCTAAGGACTTTGTTTCTTCCTAAGAAATCATGTTTTGTAACCTTTGAGAGTCATACAGTATGAAAATAAGGGAAGGCTGTGCAAAGCAATAAAGCTTCTGTGGAGAGATGATGGAGATGTGGTGTGAAGAATGTGAGATGCTTGAAAATGAAGAAGGATTGTCTAGCACTTCAAACAATGATTGTAAATTTCATCTTGGGTAAGTAGCCTCACCTTCCTGGGTATGTTTGATTATCAGCATCCATTGGATTAATCACTTTGTCCATTCAGCATTCTACTCTTTCAACCATTCCTGTGACTTTTCCTTGGTGAAGAACAAAATGGGGCCTTGTGGTCTGGTTGGTGAGGTGGTTGCAGCAGCGCTGTGAAGCACCCACTGACTAGGGATTACTGACATGCTTTCACAGGCGAGTTCAGGCCATGAAAGGAGACATTCCTCTCCACAATGGACCCAGTGTGAGTCGCGGGGGCTGTAGGCCTCTAAGTGTATCAGTGAGACTCGTCAGCCTGTAATCAATGCAAACAAGATGAAAGGGATTTATCAAGAGACAAACACAGACATGAGCAGCATCTGAACCAGAAAGGACGATGGCCTTTATTTGGCTGACATCCATATATTTTTTTGTCCTAATGGCTACAGATACTTTATGTATCTGCAAAGGTAGGCCTGCACACATGTATGTTTAGAGACAAAATAGTGGAGCCTAAACACACAAAGTCTCTGTTGGTGTGTATTTCATCATACTTACAAGAAGTAGAATTATTACAGTCAACAGTCCACTTACCAGGAATGACACACCAACAGAAACCACAAGTAAAAGTATTTATAATAAATGGATGCAAATAAATAAAAGTGTTAAACTCTAACCACCCTGTTGAGGATGTTCAAGCATTTCTTTATCAGCTATTTACATAAATCCCTCCTTGAAAAGGCCGTCTTACTCAGTAAACAAACGTGAACGAGTTGGCAAAGCTCTTTAAAAACATAGCTGTCGATCAGGACAGTTTGTTTAGGCACTAAAGATAAATAAAAATGAAGCCATGAGATAAGACAGGAAGCTTCTCAAAGAGCTTTGACAAAATTTGCTTTTGTTTCTGTCATAACACCTCCAGAATCCAACTAAAGGAATCAAGGACTGCCCTATTCCAGCTGGTACGTAATGGATTAAATCTGTTCATGTCTTCCTCAACATAATCTATACTTGTATTTTTAGCCACAGTTTACTCACATTCCCCCAGTGTAGAGGTTGAACTCTGTCCACATCTGCACAATTTAGTTTTTTCCAGTAATGGTGATGGCTGTGTCCATGGTAACAAATTTACTATTTTATTTAAATAATATCATTTGTTTTTGAGTATTGTGTTTTTGTTTGCTTTTTTTGCAAAAAAAATAATAGCACACTGGGAATGCAGGTATTCATAGTGTCATTGTATTATATGGAACTTTTGTGCTGAAATATGATATTAAGCTCTTGTAAGACAATCATCTGTGTTGTTGTACAGTGCAGTGTCACATTTGAAATGAGTTCACAGATGTTTATATGTTTTGTCTTTTTCAAGTTGCTCTGCTGAGCACTAATGAATTCAGAATGGCTCTGGCTCTGGTACAGTCTGTGATTAGTACACTCATTTATTCAACACTCATAGTGAAAAAGTCAGCAGGCCAACCCAGTGTAAGCCTCTTTAGTGGGTTGGTGTTATTTTTTGTGATTAACCTCCAAGTGGCTGCTTTAAGCATCAGGTCAACAGTGACCTATCCTGTACTTCAGCTGGAGAGTGAAAGGGAACCTCTGAGGACCACTTACCTTTACCTTTCCATGTAAATGATAACAAATGCAGAGTGGCGTTTTCTACCATTACTGACACCAGTAAAAAAAACAAAAACATTGTTTTTCTAGGGATATTTTTCTACTAAAAGGTTTACCTGGAGTTCACAAATAGGAAGAAAATTATATGGAACATTTTGTTCTGCAGAGAATTTGTTGGGTGCTGAGCATACGTTTGTGATGAGGTAACAGCAGCAGCTCATTAAGGGTAATGAAAGGATTGTGGATTTGTCCATCAATACACATTTATCCATCTGCTTTGTTGAAGGCGAGACAACTGTAATGTTCTCATCTTCAGCCCCTTTTCCGCTTTGCAGGTCCTGGGGATTTCTGGAGCCTCTTTCAGTAGTCTACTGGTGAAAGGCAGGGTACAAGCCGGACATGTCGCCAGCTCATCACCAGGTCATTGTGGTTTCTTTAAATACTAAAAAAAATTACATTGTGATTGAAGTAAATGCTGACATTTTGAAAACAGACAACATTGTTCTAAAATTATCGGATTTACCATAAAACTGTTCAATACTGTATTTGCACATATTTACATTTAATGTGATAGTTGTTATGAATGAATGAGGAAGAATAAGGAGGTACAGGAGTGTATACAAAGAAAGAGGTTAGCTAAAAAGAAGTGGGACACTGAGAAGACTGAGGAGAGTAGACAGTAGTACAGGGAGATGCAGCATAAGGTGAAAGTAGAGGTAGCAAAGGAAAAACCAGGGGCTTACGATGACTTGTATGCTAGGTTGGACAGTAATGAGGGAGAGACTGATCCATACAGGTTAGCAAGACAGAGAGACAGAGATGGGAAGGACGTGCAGCAGGTTAGGGTGATTAAGGATAGGGATGGAAGTGCATTGACAGGTGCCAGTAGTGTGATGGGAAGATGGAAAGAATACTTTGAAGTGTTGATGAACGAAGAAAATGAGAGAGAACAAAGACTAGAAGAGGTGGCTGTTGTGGACCGGGATGTAGCAAATATTAGTTAGGATGAAGTAAGGAGGGCATTGAAGAGGATGAAGAGTGGAAAGGCAGTCGGTCCTGATGATATACCTGTAGAGGTATGGAAGTGTCTAAGAGAGGTGGCAGTAGAGTTTCTGACTGGGTTGTTCAACAGGATCTTAGATAGTGAGAAGATGCCTGAGAATGGAGGATATGTGTGCTGGTGCCCATTTTTAAGAACAAGGTAGATGTGCAGAGTTGTGGCAACTACAGAGGAATAAAGCTGATGAGCCATACAATGAAGTTATGGGAAAGAATAGTGGAAGCTAGATTAAGGGCAGAAGTGAGCATTTGTGAGCAGCAGTATGGTGTCTTGCCAAAAGAGTACTACAGATGCAGTATTTGCTTTGAGGATGTTGATAGAGAAGTACAGAGAAGGCCAGATGGAGCTGCATTGTGTTTTTGTAGATCTGGAGAAAGCTTATGACAGGGTGCCCAGAGAGTAACTGTGGTATTGTATGAGGACGTCTGGAGTGGCAGAGAAGTATGTTAGAGCGGTGCAGGACATGTATGAGGACTGTAAGACAGTGGGGAGGTGTGCTGTAGGTGTGACAGAGGAGTTCAAGGTGGAGGTGGGACTGCATCAGGGATCAGCTCTGAGCCCCTTCTTGTTCGCTATGGTGATGGACAGGCTGACAGACAGAGGTTACACTGGAATCTCCATGGACTATGATGTTTGCAGATGACATTGTGATCTGTAGTGAGAGCAGGGAACAGGTGGAGGAGAAGCTAGAGAGGTGGAGGTTTGTCCTGGAAAGGAGAAGAATGAAGGTTAGCTGCAGTAAGACAGAGTACATGTGTGTGAATGAGAGGGACCCAAGTGGAAGAGTGAAGTTACAGGGAGAAGAGATCAAGAAGGTGGAGGATTTTAAGTACTTAGGGTCAACAGTCCAGAAAAATGGAAAGTGTGGAAAAGAAGTGAAGAAGCATGTACAGACAAGATAGAATGGGTATAGGAAAGTGTCAGCTGTTATGTGTGATAGAAGAGTATCAGCTAAAATGAATGGAAAGGTGCACAAAACTGTGGTGAGACCAGCGATGTTGTTTGGTCTAGGGACAGTGTCACTGCGGAAAAGACAGAGCTGGAGGTAGCAGAAATGAAAATGCTGAGGTTCTCTTTGGGAGTGACCAGGATAGATAGGATCAGATATGGGTACATCAGAGGGACAGCACATGTTATAGGTTTTGGAGATAAAGTCAGAGAGGCCAGACTGAGATGGGTTGGACATGTCCAGAGGAGAGATAGTGAATACAGTGGTACCTCTAATTATGAACGTCTCCTCATACAAAATTTTCAAGTTACGAAACGCCTCAACAAGAATATATTGCGACTAGTTACGAAAGAAATTTCAGGATACGAAAGGTAAAAATATGGTATGGGCTGCTACTCACAGCTCCCAAAGTTCCCTGAACACCACATTCTTATAGCTGCTTATTGGCTATTACCTAGCATCCTGGCATCCCACTGGCGAAGAGGGACCTCTATGTGTAGCTAGATAGATGTCTATGCAGCGTCCTCATCATTTGGCCCTCGACCCATGTGGTGGTCTGATAGTTTTACATAAATATATTAACTTTTAGAGTATTCACTATGGACCCCAAGAAAGTGATGGAGAAAAGAGGAAAAGACAAGAAGAAGAGTTTTTTTATCCATACAAACAAAGCAAGAGATAATAGAAAAGCATGAAAAAGGGATGCGTTTGGTTGATCTTGCCAAAGAATATGGCTGTAATGTATCTACAATCGCCACGTTATTACAACAAAAGGAAGCCATAAAACAGTGGGAATTTAAGGCATCGCGTCGGTGGTTCGAGTAGTTCAAAGGGAGGACTGGAATTCAATCTGTTGTTCGGCATGGTGAGGCAAGTAGCGTGTGAACCAAAGAGGGCAAAAAACAATTAGAACAGCAGTTAAAAGGTAAATGACCATCATTTTTATTCTTTACTCTATTTTTTGTTTTTTATATTATGCACAACTCTCATTTAATGTCATCTAATTTAACATATATTTGTTATATGTTTGGATGCATTTTTATATTTTATAAAACATTTATGTCTGAATTTTGGGTGGCTTGGAACAGATTAGGGCATTTGCATGGAAAACGCGTCTCTACTTACGAAATTTTCTACTTGCGAAATTTCTTCCAGAATCAATTAATTTCGTAAGTAGCGGTACCACTGTATATTGGTAGAAGGATGCTGAGTTTTGAACTGCCAGGCAGGAGGCCTAGAGGAAGACCAAAGATGAGTTTTATGGATGTAGTGAAAGAGGACATGAAGGTGTTAGAGAAGATAATGCAGAAGACAGGGTTAAATGGAGGCAACTGATTTGCTGTGGCAACCCCGAAGGGAAAAGCCAAAAGGAAAAGAAGAAGTTGTTTTGAATGAATGCCTTGTGATATTATCACTTACCTGCCCTTGACACAGTAATTTCATCACTGCCTGATTGCACTTATTTGACTACCATTCATCTCTTTATAAATCTGTGGTTGCATCCAAAGTTGTGTTTATTTTCTCAATTGGCACTCTTTAATGATGTCATAGTTACCCTTCTTCCATGAGAGGATAATCAAACTATCCATTAGCACAATCAACCGCTTTTCTCTGGTGGCATTTTAACTTTTAAGGAGCATCCATGGAAGTGAATGTCATAGATGATCTAGTTGTATAACCAAACACTGAAGCACTGCCATGGGCACAGCTTGTTTGTAAGACAAATCAAAATGTCAAGGTGAGCATTTTGCTTAATTTGCAGTAAAAATGTAGTGGTCAAAACATCTAAGGCTGCAAATTACAAAACGTTCGATGGGTACACCCCTCTGCTCAGTTCACTAAACTGGGACAGATGGCCACAGCCCCCGGTTCATTGAGGAAACATTCTACTGAAGCTTTCAAACAGAGGTCCTAACTAGAAATGTGACATTACCAATAAATGGCTCTTTCTCTTCATAAATTGTATTTAAATGTCAAACCATAGTAAGACTGGTGGGATAAATCAAACACATAAAAAAGAAAAAATCCTTATTTGCAGTTATCTGCAGCTCAGATGGTTAGAGTCTGTTCATCAGGAGGTCGGTGGTTTAACTACGACCCTTTAAAGTCAACATGTCACATCTGTTGAAATTTAATGATCATAATGGCTTTTGTATCAGTATATTTATGACGTGCCAGATCATCATTTTGTTGACAGAAAGCATCGTTAATTCTGGTTTAATTTTATCTGACACCAGTGACATATGAGCCTTTCTTGTTCCATCTTTTGAGTGTTTTGTAAAATCAAATTATATGATAAACAGTTGTTAAAATTGCTACCCTGCAAACTGAAACTGCACATTCTTGGCAGAGGTTAACTGCATGTCTGCTTGCTCCAAAATTAAATTTTAATTTGAAAGAATGGAGAAAAAAAACATTTAAAGGAATGTGTGAGCAGTCTGACATGCTGACATTTAAAATGTCCTTTTTTCATCACTCAATAGGCTATTAGAGAATTTCAGTTCATTATGGACAAGAGCAAAATAATTTTACTGAGGAAGCGAGCCCCTGCATGTCGTGCCTTAGGACAGAGGTATTTCAAAGGGAATCGTGTAGCATTTATGCTTGTTTATGGAAAATGTGTAATAATGTGCATAGCCTTGTGATTTACTTTTTATGCATGTGGACCCACTCAGCCTTGTGAGATAAACAGAATGCAGTAAATCAGTTGAGAGATTGCAGCCAGGCCATCGATTTCATGGGTCATCAGATAAGACTGGGGCTTGCTGAGGACATGCCCTTCAGCGCTAGGCAAAGGCTATCATTTAGTCAGATCAATAGCTCTAATTACCTCACTCCACCCACTCCAATAAATTCAGAATCTCACATTGTCTTCAAGGAGCCAAAATAGGAAAGTACAGTATTGCTGACATAGTCACATGAAAGTTGCAGCATTTTTAATGAAGTAAAGATTTGTTTCTGCTACATAGCTCAACTAAATGAGGCCTTTTTTTTTCTGTAACTCCCCATTTCAGACAGACATTACTTTCATTTCCTTTAGGGGAAAGATGTGATTCTGTCATAAGCAATCACTTGTGACTGAACCACTCCGCCTGTGGTTCAACTACAAGTGTGGAGGGGAATGCTCCTCTAGTTCAAGTAAATACGATATATAATATAGAGTTAGCGAATGCAGCCCCAGGCTCTTCCTTTACCCCATCCCCATAATCAGAGCTAGATTATAGAAGAAACCCATTTGCTTTGTTCTCCCTCTTGCTCCTGCTGTGTGCCCTGGTCAGAGGTATTCGATTGCTAGAATGCAGCTGTAGGGTTTTCAGAATGCTACCTTCACCTTCTGAGTCACCTTCTATGCTTTATTTTAAATGTCTGTCTTCTCAGTGTACACGGTTGAATATTTTTTGTAATTATGAACTTGAGCTCAGCAGTAATTTGTAACACTCCTGTCTCAATTATCCATGTTTCCTGATGGGATTATAGCATTTCTGCACATCTATCAGCCTGCAGTAAAAAGTTTTTTTAACCAAACATTTCTACTCATATAATGTAACTTAACAGATGAGAATGATGGACCAGGGCATGACACCAACCACCAACCCTCTTTAATCCTGCTCACAAAGTTTTCTTCTCGCAGCTCATTTCAGAGGCCAGACGTCTGAATCCCGCTCAAGATATGGAATTTGTAAAGGAGTTCAGAGGGCTGGAAAAGGGTAGAGATAGTGATGTGTATTTCCGTTGAGTGTTGTAGCTAGCAGCTAAATTCTAAATTCACTTATCAATGAATCATTGTAGAGTGTTCCTAAAGAGCAGGAAGCAACTGTCAGAGAAAAACACTCAAACCAGCATTTGCAAAGGTGATTTTTGTGACTATACTGGATATGATAAAAGTAAGCCGGTAGAGAATAATAGGAATTGTGGGAGACTTTGCGATAGAATTTCATCCTCATTCATATTTCTGGTTAGATTGCCTCTCAGCACCACTTTTGCTTGATGTGTCATTAACTTTCCCACCTTTCAAACAGGCAAACAGCACCTCATGTTAATATCTTCAAGCTGTCCACTTCAAACTAATGCTGTTGTTAGTGTTATGCCCTCCCCATTCCTCTCTTCACCTCAAACACGCTGAGTGCTGCCATCCTGCTATCAGGTTTCTCCAGACTCATATCTTCACTTATCATAGGGTTGGCACGCTGCCCACTGCCCATCAATTTGTCTGTCAGGCTCTCTCTCAGAGAAGACACAGTTCTTCAGCTCACACAGTGGTACCTTCAATGTTTTGTTCACTAAACCATGTGCAATACGCCATAAACTAATAGTGTTTTTCACATTATTTGATGTTCATATTAATCACTGTATGTAGTTTCTACATTTACATACGTTTGAAGTCGTACAGGCAGCATGGTGGCCCAGTCGATTGGTCCTTGGTTTGATTCCAACTGGGGCATTTTTTTGTGGAGTTTGCTTGTTCTCTTCCATGTTTGCACAGATTCTCTGGCTTCCTCCCACCTCCAAAAACATGCAATTTAGGTGAATTGGACCCGTGAGAGTGAATGTTTGTGTATGTATGGCCATGTGATGAACAGGTGACTCATCCAATGTGTACCCTGCCTCTCGGTCATAGCCACCTGGAATAGGCTCCAAGACAATCCACAACCCATATTTCAGATAAGTAGCTGAAGATAAGATGATCGTAATCGTCTGATCTTCCATCAGGTGGTAAATGGACAAAAACACTGTCACTCTGCTGTCTACAGACATGGGAGTGGAGTCCATGTCCTCAGTCCACTAATACTGTAGTGAGATCAAGTGAAAGGCGGAAGTGAGTTGCCCTGCTGTCATCAAAAGCTAGAATTCCAACTTGGAGGGAGTTGACAAGAGTGACAAACTGGTCTATCTGTAACGTAGTCCCATGAAATTCACGTGGTGGTAAATGTCAATGAATACGATGGTTATCAGCCCCAAATGACCCATAATTCTACAAGTGGGACTGCACGACTGTTGCTGTAGATAGTCTGTCATTGAAGAACTGTTCCAGGTGTTCAGGTATGCCAGCACTCAGAGGCCTCACCATATACCTAAGCTTGTACAGAGATAACATAGGCACACCCCATATGATTTTGTATTGTGTAACCTGTCGCCTTTCCTGCCAGAAGGTACTTTGAAGCAGTTTCCTAAATGACTGGGCTGACTATAATGGAGTTTGACAGGTGATCAAAGTCATCTTGATTTAAAACAGATTTAAAACATTTATAATTACATTCTCATGTTGCTGAAGATAATGTTTAAGTTGCAAGATAAGTGAATATGAGCGGCACGGTGGAACAGTGGGTAGCACTGTCACTGCACAGCAAGATTGTTCTGGGTTCGAGTCCTACTCTGTGTGGAGTTTATATGTTCTCCCCAGCGTGGGTTCTGTCAGGGTTGTCTGGTTTCCTCTCACCTTCAGAAACATGCATGTTTCCAGCTACATGTGGTAGGTGGTGATATAAATGTTTTTTTGGTTGGTGCAAAACTCAAGAACCATGCAGAGATGCTGCGAATGAACATTGTTCAATCAGGAAACAAGAATTATTTATTCAAGAGTGAATAAAAGGGAGAGGAGACTTCACACTGTTTCAACTCGTCTCTTTTCAAAACTAAGATGAGCAGGACAGATGATCACATTCTAGCATAACATGAAGACAATGCCAGGTTGCTGCCAGTAGAAGTGGGATGGTTATGGGAGCAGAGAGCCATGTCCCACAGATGTTCTTACCTTCCTGCCAAAAGTCAAAAGATTTCTCACATGGCCAGCATTCCTCAACCAGGACGGATGAGAAAACATCAACAATATAATTTCAAAACTATTTAAATGACAGCAGAGGGATTAAAAGGTGTGTTACATCTAAATATTTTCTGCTTCTCAATTATGTAATGTAATATGTTTGATGTAATTCAATAGATTTCCTTCTGTTGGTAGTGGGAGTGGAGGCGATGCCCCACAGGTCACTACTGTCACCACATTTTTGACCACCTGGCAGGATTATCAGGAGTATGGATTTGCAAATGCATGCATACATTTTAATGTGCTGGGAGAAATTTACGACAGCTAGCTACTCAAGTATCATCAGCCATCATGTTTTTTTAAAACAAGCTTTTATTTATGATTCATGTGATGTGTCTCTTTTTAAAAAAAGAAGTTCGTATTTGTATTTGCCCACAGCCACATCTATGTTCATGTCTTAGTGTGTATATGTGTGTGTCTGTTCATCAAAGGCCTACCAAACTGCGCTGTCCCTATGCTGGCAAGCCATCGCAATGCAGGCACATATCCAAACACACTAAAACATGCCCGGCAGCTGGCCGCGGGGCCAGTGTGGCAGTTTAGCCCATAATAGTGACTGATTAGAATACCAAGGGTGAGAAGCAAACCTAAAGTAGTTGTTGACAAGGGATATTAAGCAAAGTGGGGGAGTCCAGCTGCTGGGATTTGATGATGCCACCAGGGAAACATGTGCTGGCACACACATAGTGGCTCTCTTTAACACCATAGTATCAAGCAGCTGATAACTCTATCCAAGAGATGAGAGGAGGGTTACACTGTTTCACCCCACAGCTTTGGAAATGGAAATGAGAAGCAAGTGAAAAAGCTCAGTAAATGTAATGCATAGTTCAATCAATCAATCAATCAATCAATCAATCAATCAATCAATCAATCAATCAATCAATCAATCAATCAATTAGATTGGATTGGATATAGCGCTTAATCATGGCAACAGCCATTTCAAAGCACTTTAACAGACAGAAAAACCCCAAAGCCCTCCAGAGCAAGCATGAGTGGTGGGGAAAAATTCCCTCATTAAGGAAGAAACTCCAGGCGGGATCCAGACTCTTTTGGGCGGAAAAAAAAATAAGATAAGGACAGGGTAAGACAAAGAGAGAGACAGAGAGAGAGTAGCAGATAGGCCAAATAGAGTCAGTGTCTCTATGGTAATAGTTAGACGATTTGATGCAGGCGCTGAATTGGGGACAGGAAAGTCAGGCTGCATTCACCGACTCCTGGGTTGTTGCCTTTAATACATGTTCCCCATCATGTAGTTGTTTAATTTAAGGCACAATTACAGCTGCATGGATGACTGTATGGTGGCACTGAGGAAGAAAGACAACAGGACCCCAGCCGATGGATAGATGAGGGGTGAACCTGAGAAAATCCGTGAGGACACAGAGCACAGAGACTCAAGCGAAGACATTGAGTTAATAGGGTCTGATTGGAGACTAGGAGAGAGAGAGGTTGGAGAGGAGGATGAGTAACAGAGAGGGTCAGACAGAAGACGGAGGATAGCGGAACTCAGTGAGTTTTGATGTTGAGTGTCCAGCAGTGTAGGTCTATAAGAAAAAGAACTTAACAGCCTAAGCCACCTTAATTGTAAAAATTTTTGAAAAAGAAATGTTTTGAGTCTAGGCAGGGTGTCTGCCTCCTGAACTGAGGAAGGGAGGTGGTTCCATAATAGAGGGGCTTGATAGCTAATGGCTCTAGCCCCCATCCTACTCGTGCAGATTCTAGGAACCACCAGTAGGCCAGTATGTTAAGAGCGTAATGCAATAGATGGATTATATGGAACCAAAAGTTCCTTCAGATAGGTCGGTGCCTGGCCATGAAAGGCTTTGTAAGTGAGGAGGAGTATTTTAAAATCTATTCTAGCTTTCACAGGAAGCCAGTGCAACACAGGAGAAATATAATCTCTGATACGGGTCTTGGTCAGAACACGGGCAGCAGCATTCTGGATCAGTTGAAGTGTCATATGTGACTTTTTGGGACCTCAGTTTTACTAGAAGTTAGATACAAAAAGTTATTGGTCATCCTCTCTTTGATACACACCTGTAATTTGCCCAAATGACTAAATACATCAGGCTCAATCGAGAGATACAATTGTTTATCATCGACATAACAATGGAAGTTGATGGAGTGTTTCCTTATCAAATTACCTGGAGGAAGCATGTATAAGATAAACAATATTGGACTAAGAACTGAGTTGAGGAGTCGTTAGTAAGGTTAACAAACTGGGAATGGTCAGTTAAATAGGACTTAGACCGCATCAGTGCTGATCCCTTAATACTAATTGTTTTGTCCAGTTGTGCCAATAGAATATTATGGTCAGTTATGTCAAAAGCCGCACTAAGGTTTAAGAGAACCTGTGTAGAAAGAAGTCCTCTGTCTGAAGCAGTTAGAAGCTCGTTACAAACCTTGACAAGTGCCGTTTCCGTACTATGATGTTCCCTAAAACCTGACAGGAAATTTTCAAATAAGCTGTTGGATTTAAGGAAATCACATGACTGATTAGCAACTATTTTCTCCAAGATCTTAGATGAAAATGGGAGATTTGATATGGGTCGATAATTATTTAGAACAGCAGGGTCCAGGTTAGGTTTTTTGAAAATTAGCTTGATTACAGCTACTTTAAAGGACCGTGGTACATATCTTGTTGATAATGACAGGTTAATTATATTAAGGAAGTGGTTGCTAAGTAAAGGTAAGGCCTCTTTGATGAGTTTTGTTCGAATTGGATTTAAAGGACAGGAGGATGGTTTAGCTAAGGAGACTATTTTAATCAGCTGACTGATCTGTATTGGAGAAAAGACATCCATAGAACCAAAGGGTTCAGGAGTCAGCTGTGAGTTTTCCGGAACTAAGGATCTAAAGAAGGACTAGAGTTGGTGGAGGACAGGACACCATTAATTTTGTCTCTGATGAGCAGAATCTTATTATTGAAGAAATTCATAAAATCATTGCTGTGGAGACTTGATGGAATACTAGGCTCATATGCACTGTGGTTCTTTGTCAGCCTGGATACATTACTGAACAAGAATCTGTGATTGTTTTTATTGTCCTCAGTTAATGATGAATGAATAATAGGCTTTCTGTATTTATAGAAACTATCTTGCCACGCAGAGCGGTGTTCTCCTAGTATAGTAAAACGCCATTTCCTCTCAAGTTTTCGGGAATGCTGCTTTAATTGGTGGGTATGAGAATTAAACCAGGGAGCTCGCATTCCCTGTTCTTTCAGTCATTCATTTTCTGTCAGTTTCATCCGCTTGCGCGGGTCATGGGGAGCTGGAGCCTATCCCAGCTGTCATAGGGCATGAGGCGGGGCAAACTCCGGGCGCAACGCCAGTGCACCACGGAACTATACAGACACATACAACCACACACACTACGGGCAATTTGGAATGGCCAATTACCTGAAGTGCATGTTTTTGGAGGTTGGAGGAAGCCGGAGAACCCAGAGAGAACCCACGCAGACACGGGGAGGACACGCAAACTCCGGACAGAGCGGGACTCGAACCCAGACCCGCTTTGTTGTGTGGCGACAACCCTACCCACTGCGCCACTGTGCCGCCCTGTAGCCATAATTTAAACATTAAATTATAACAGTGTGCAGACAGCAGAGTACTTTACTGCCTCCAGTTTGTCTGCTTTTATCTTTATTTACATCATCACAACCTTGAGCAATTTTGCAGTCAAAATATTTCAGATGGTTAGCTTAGCTTCACGTATGGATGTAAGGGCCTGTTTCACCAAATGCATATGCAAAATTTCCCACACCAGAGTGACTGTCATTACTACACAGCAAATTACTGTATAGTGTCTGCATCACTTTCACATGTACCATATAGTGTAATGACAACAATATCAACATCATTTATCATTAGACAAGTGAACAATACTTTTATTCTATTTTAAGAGCTGTATCTGAATGAACAATAACACTATTAACCATAATTCTGACATGTGAAATATTCTCAAGTATTAATGAGATTTTAGTCTTTGCATGAATTAATGTAATTCATTTTGTCAACAACAGAGAGCTATTAGCGCTTTCCAACACGCCGCCTGAGATCTACCATCTATGATTGTGTTTTGCTACTCCACAAAGTGCCACCCCAGTGTAATGAGTTGTTCATAATTTGTACCACTCTGCTTCTTTCAACAAAATAATCTTTTGTTCTGCTTTGCTGTCCACCTCACTGCACTCTCAAAGGAAATGCTTTTAGGGACATCTACTTCAGAGAGGAAGAGCTGCTTGATCGGAGCAAAAGAAATGTGGAAGATGACATGTCTCGATTAGTTACATAATTCATGCAGAAAAGTGCATTTAGCTCCTGTCTTTTAAAAGCTAATATTATGCTAATACAGGGAAGGTACCGTGCAAAATATAGTGCACTTCATAAAAGGGAGGCTCCACAGACATTATTGTTAATGCACCTTTCTGCCTTTTCTTTTGTGAATGCATTGAATGGATTAGTCCATGTGTGGTTGACCTGAAGTCAGGGCTGCACTAAATCACCCACTCTTCAGAACAGCAATGCTAATTCTGGAACAGTTATTCATTCATAGCAACTACGTATCCAACAATAAAGACATTCATTTTTATATTTCACAGAAATCTATAGATGTATATGTAGTATAAGATTGTAAAGACCCAATCGCCTCTTGCTTATCACTCTTCAAGTCTTGTGGTAGCCTTGGTTTTAACTGGTCGTGTGTCATGCATATAAAAAGTGAATGGAGATGTGTTTGTGCTGCCTAGAAAAAGCAGAAACTTAATTTACGGAACAGTGTCCCAAGTCCTCAAGACAATTAATACACAGCACTTGGTGAATATTCAGCATCCAGGATGAATGTATTCCCCCCTGAGGAGCTACAGTTGATTCTCAGATGAAACAGAAAATATAGTTTTTGTAGGTTGCAAAAGTGGAAATAATTTGGCGTTATTCTCACAAAGCATTAAAGAAATGACAGATTTATGTACTCTGAACAAACTTCCGTAATCTTCCTTCACACCGGAAGAATTATGTCAAAATTTACTTCTGTGGAACAAACGGCTGTGTGCACAGGAACTTCCCTGCTGACATCAGCACATCAGTCTTAAATAGTTGATTCAACCTTTAAGAAACATTTATTCTGAGACAGCAATCAATCATTCTTTCTCCCTCCTTTTATCCGATGTTTCTCATCAGTACTGATGTGAGGTTTGGTGTCCTGTTAAAGGATACTTCCATATGTCATCAGGTGGGCTAATGAAATTCATAATGGCAAACACTCCAAACCACTTGAGCCTGCTACCAGTAGACGTGTATGTGGCATAACCATCCAGAAATTGTTTCAGATGTACGAGTGTACCTCACTTAGTCTCTGGTTACAGAAATAACTTTAAATGATGTAATTCAACACTTCAGAATGTCTTTCTAGCAAATATTTAAGTTATAAATGAACTTGTAAATATCAATATGACTAAAATGTGACACCACATAATTTAATACAATGACCTTGTAATGTAGTTCATATCTCAGATATCGCATTGATCCAAGTTGTAGCATTTTTGCCAATGTTTTTATAAAATTATGCCTCTGCTATAAATTATTTTCTTAACGTCAGAGTTGAATGATTTGTGTGCCGTTTACATAAGTACTTTGGAATAAAATGACACTGAACTCAGTACTAGCTGAAAATATTAGAATTAGTGTAAATGATGTGTCTAAACCACCCTGCAGATAAGACTTCTCTTGCATTTACTTTATTTAAAGAAACACATTTGTTTTGTTTTAGTTACTGTACATTGAAGTTCTTTGGTAAAATGTCTGTACAATTTAAGAATTGTATGTGAATTATTCTTAAATGAATGGATGGATGGATATCTTTTTATAGCTCTTTGTCACGGCTCGAACACGATTGGCTAGGGGAACCCAAAAGCACGACAGAGTAGCAGGCGGGTAAAGTCTCAAAAAAGGGTTTAATACAGGCAGAGGTCAGGTTCCAAATAATCAGTCCGATAGGCAGGGGTATCCAATAAATGACAGGCAAATGGTAGAGTCCAGAATCAGGCAGGGTCAGGCATGAAACAATCAACAAACCAGGCAGACAAATCAGATGAGGAGCAGACAAGCTGGGTCGAGAGAGCAGACGGGATTCATACACAGTCACGAAAGCAGGCAGGATACGTAGGCTGGAGAGTCAGGACAGACACTAAACAGTCTGGCCGAGTACTGATGGCTGATCTGGGTATATGAAGACTGGTGGCTGATTAGGGGAGTGGTTGCAGGTGAGCGAAAGGAAGGCAGGTGCAAGGAATGAACTGATTGCCGAATCTGAAATAGCATTATATGTTAGTGACCGGAAAACAAACAGGATAATAATAGTCCAGAGACTTGCCAGGGCACTGGCATGAAAGGGCTCAGCTAGGGACTCTACCAATCCCCAAGCAAGTTGCTAGGGACCACTCAAGCAGGTTGGTGTCAGCCCCAGAGTCAATTAAAACACCAACCTTAATTTCATGTCCAGAGCAATGAAAAGTTGCGTGCAGCAGGGGTCGTGAAGGCCGGACAAGGAGAAACAAAATTGCTTAGCCGCAGTAGAGGCAGTGATTCTCGCGCAAGCGACGTTCTCTCTCCGCTGGGGGCAAACGGTAGAGACCCAGTTGCATGGGCTCCTCTTGACCTCCAGGGACGTCCTCAGTTGTCGGTGGAGGCATCCAAGCCGCTAGATTCCAGTTGCTCTCAGCAGCAATGGTGCGGAAGTCGATGGCGTACTCGGCCACAGATCTTCCCCATTGAGACATCTTTAACAATCCCCGGGCTGCCTCTCTCCCAGGGGTCACAAGATCAAACACCTTCCGAAAATCAGCGGAAAAAGACTTGACAGATGCACAGACAGGTGATTGTCGCTTCCATTTCACAGTTCCCTAGTCCCGGGCCTTCCCCGAGAGTGGGAGACAGCGTAAGCCACACGGGACCGCTCCATGGGGAAAACTGAGGGCTGCTGCTCAAAAACAAGAGAACATTGAACCAAAAAAGGACGACAGGTTCCTGGGGCACCAGAACAACGCTCCGGAGGAGGAATCCGAGCTTCAGAATGGCTGGGCGGACGAGCAGGCAGAACAGGAACACAAGCAGAACCCGGGTTGGTCGGAGGCGCTGCAGAAAGTGAAGCGAGACGGTCCCAGATGGCCTCTATGTTGCGCACCTGGCGGGCGTTGTTGGATTGCATAGCCTCAGACAAGAAGGAAAGGTGATGGTCGAGGAACTGGATCTTGTTTGAGTCTATGGAGGACCTGGTCTGGGCGGGGATGCTGTCGGACACTAAACAATCTGGCAGAATACTGAGGGCTGAGCTGGGTATATGATGACTGGTGGCTGATTAGGGGAGTGGTCGCAGGTGAGCGAAGGGAAGGCAGGTGCAGGGAATGAACTGATTACAAGTGGGACCGAATCTGAAATAGCATATGTTAGTGACCGGAAAACAAACAGGATAATAATAGTCCAGAGACGTGACACTCTTGTATCTACGAAATCAGACACCATTTCTCTATTTGTGAACAACCCTCTTTTTTTAAAGTGGATTATCTTTTATTGTGCCATTCTTAGTTTTTTTCCAGAGGAATAAAGACCCCTCCCCCTTCAGCCTATTCTTGTGATATAGTCATGCTATATGGATGTGTTCCTGAGGAATATTAGACTAAAATACAAACAGCCATTATGTTACTGTTGTCTGAATGTGTTTGTCATCACCACATCCATTCTAATTATAATCTATGTTGATATATACTAAATGGATTCTTGCCTAGAAAGATAAAACTGCATACAAACACTCTCTCAGTGGTCAAATGTTCTCCAACTATACCACATTCACTCGTAACTGAATGAATATGCAAAAGAGGACTTTCAGTTCAATCAGTAGCACAGAGCTGTCAAGTGGAGAAGATTGCTGCTAGAGGGGCCTCACAAAAATTACAATTAAGTTGTCACAGTCGGCGTCAAGAACACCCTCTTAAAGCCTTTCTCTCATTAATTAGGATTTGGGGAGTACCTGGGTCTCCTTGGTAGCGAGGTTCAAGTGGTTGTTAGAGAATGACAGAGTAAGTCCTTCAACCGTTCAGTCTTCAAGGCTGGAGAAGATGAGATTGTTACGAGACGTGATCAACAGCCTCTCAGGGGTCACGATACAGAGCTTTAGGAGTGGAGGAAGTATGTTCTTTGTTGCACTGCTCACAAATATGTTTTAAACACTGACTCAAGTGCCTCTCACACACTTGCAGCTCCACTCGCAGAACAGGACCTGATTCTGGGTAGGCCTGTTTTGAGAGGCTTTGGCAGCTGATGTCTTTACAATGCATGGATGTCACACCTTTCTAAAATTTACAGATGAGCACTGCTCAAGAGCATGGTGCCCTAATGGATAGAAGATATCAT